>CAUYTI010135071.1:0-21237 GCA_963575145.1 Galago senegalensis
ACAGGCGCCCGCCACAACGCCTGGCTATTTTTTGGTTGCAGCCGTCATTGTTGTTTGGCGGGTCCGGGCTGGGGATTCGAACCCACCACCTTAGGTGTACGTGGCTGGCGCCTTAGCCGGTTGAGCTATAGGTGCCGAGCCTTATTACCTAATTTCAATCTAAAGAAAGTTAGACCTCTAAATGGAAGGAAATCCCTTGCCATTCCTCTGTAAAGCATTTACTTCTTGGTGTCATAGTAGCATGGTTGAAGCTCAGTCTCAACCTTCTGTGGCCCTTTTGAATCATAAGGTCTAGAAGTTAGTAACCTCAAGGACGCAATGATAGGAATTTTGGTGTTTGTCTAATCACTACTATGGGCCAGAAACTGGGCCACGTGCTGTACACACATTTCCATGTTTAGTTTTCACAAATCTCCGATCAGTATCATTATCACTATTTTATAGGCATGGAAGTTGAGGCTCATAGAGCTTCGTTAACTCACTTGGGATGGCACAGGAAGAACGTTCTGGGCAAATGCTACACCCAAGCCGGTCTGAGACTTTTAGTATTTTCCACACCATCCAGTTGCCTTTAGCGGTGGTTGATTACGGGTGGAAGGGGGTATCTTTTAGCATAAAGAACTTTAGTATCACCCCAAAGCCAATGTTAAAATCTGTCTCACAAGACAGACTGTCCCTGTTCCTCTGTCTCTGTCATCTCCCCGTCTCCCTTGCTTGTCATTGTTTGCAGTAAGTAGATAGAGCTGGTTCCAAGGATTCAAAGTGTCGCAATGCTAGGAAGGGACACCTGCTGTGGGCTGTGTGGTTCTGTGTTGAGGGAAAGGACATCTACTCCTCTGGCTGGGACTTGATCTCCAGGCCACTGGGGATCAGATACGAGAAGGGCTGGAGGGAGAGTCCCCTTTTTTTGGAGGAATGTGAATCTGATGCAGCCACAATCCCTGTCCTCTCCTGATTAGGATTCTTGCAATTCTCTCCACCCTCATCTCTCTCCTCCCACCTCTGTAGCATCCATTACCAGGCTCAAGTCAGGCAGGGTCTCCCTGGCCTAAGCAGAATGATCCATTGTGAAGTTTACTCTTGGGAATTTTTTTTTTGGTTTGATTCAAACTGCCAAAAATAAAAAAGGAATAATCTAGACAGCTACCTTATATAGTTGACTTCCTCACATTTAATGAAATGTTCTTTTCTTCTGAGATATCATTCTCATAAGGAATCATAGAGTTTGTTTGGAAATTATTTTCAAGTAATTATAATAGGAATGCTTCAGCATCTGATCCAGCTTTCTGGTGAATGGGAATAGTCTTTGAATGTGTGTGTGTGTGTCTATAAATGTGTCTGACACATGTTACGTGGAAATAGTTCTCTGTCATAAAAGGCAAATCCTTTTCTCTCTGATTGATCTGCTCTTCCTTCCCTGTGGATATTGTGTTATGCCCGATAGGCAGCCAAGTCCTTCTGGTTTAGAGTTGCTTGTACTCCTACTCCAGTCCAAATAACCATCTACAATGCAAAAGAAAAACCAAGAAATGGGGCGGCACCTATGGCTCAAAGGAGTAGGGCGCTAGCCCCATATGCCGGAGGTGGGAGGTTCAAACCCAGCCCCGGGCCAAAAACTGCAAAAAAAAAAAAAAAAAAAACCCAAGAAATGGATCCTCTGGCTTGATGCCTGTAGCTCAGCAGCTAGGGCACCAGCCACATACACTGGAGCTGGCGGGTTCGAACCTGGCCTGCCAAACAACAATGACAACTACAACAAAAAAATAGCTGGGCATTGTGGCGGGCACCTGTAGTCCCAGCTACTTGGGAGGCTGAGGCAAGAGAATCACCTAAGCCCAGGAGTTGGAGGTCGCTATGAGCTGTGATGCCATGGCACTCTACAGAGGACGAAATATTAAGACTCTGTCTCAAAAAAAAAAAAAAAAAGGATCTTCCCTCCGCTGACATTGGACTCAGTCACTAGCTTTCAAATGAACATTTTTCTACCAGTATAAGTAATAGAATTTCCTTTCCCTATTATCTAATATGGGTAGGCAAAGTCTTTATTAAGCCCCTCATGATGCTAGCAGTCAGGAGGACAGCCTGGACGATTGTCATATCAGGATGATTCTTTCTCTTAAAAAGAGATCTCATAAGTTGTTTTTATTTACATGGGATGTTTGCATTAGTCTTTCCCTGGAGTTGAGATCAGCTTTTTCTTCCCTTTTCAGCGGAGACCTGACGTTTATTTCAGTAGTTCCCTTCTAGATTAAGAATAGCATCTCCCTGTCTGAACCTGATGTTCCTGGGAACTCTTTATGAAGTTTAATCAGAGAAACAAAGGGTATTTCCTTGTGTTCTCAGCGTCATATCCTGTGGCTCCTTTCATATTTATTTTCATGAACTGAGGTTGTCGTTGAGATTTCCGCAGTATGGTTTGTAGCACAAACAGCATGAAACATATTTAGAAGATCTTGGATTTCCCACTGGCTTTGACACTTGCTAACTGGTGACTTAGGCTGTGGAACTTTGACTCGTCCCAGCATCTTCAATGTGGGAGCTGAACTGGACAGCCTCAAAGATTCCTTTGAGCTTCAACTTTCTGGGATCTTGAAAAAAAAAGAATTGCATAGACTAGGAGTATCGTCTGTTCCTAAAGCATTATCCTTTATAATAGATGGCATTTGAAAAGAGAGCTGATATAACAGATATTTGACAAATAATTAAAATTTAAGGAAGTTTACCAAACCATCCTTGCTAGCACAAAGTGATGTTTGAAGGCATAGCATTCTGGTCTTTGCAGGCAGTCAGCTTGTTTTTGAGAAACACACCGGAGACATCATACCATGTTTCCCTGAAAATAAGACACTGTCTTATATTTATTTTTTCTCAAGAAGACACACTAGGGCTTATTTTCAGGTGATGTCTTTTTTTTGTTGTTGCAGTTTTTGGCCAGGGCTGGGTTTGAACCCACCACCTCCAGCATATGGGTCCAGTGCCCTACTCCTTTGAGCCATAGACGCAACCTGGGATGTCTTATTTTTATTAAGTATAATACAACAATCTGCATTTATTCAAATACAGTTAAGTCATCTTCTTCTGTAACCTGACATAGGGAGCCAAACTTGTTGGTCAGGCTGGCACTAGTGATACGTGAACTCCTTTCCTCTAGCTGTTCACACGTGTGCAATAGGATGCCTGCAACCATGGTTACCACACGCGCACTCACGCAAGTATGAACAGCTAGGAGAAAGGAGCTGTGGCAAATAAAAAGTATTCCAATCTTCCTTACCCCTCTGCACCGAAATGCAGGTGTGACTATGCAGATATGCTACATAGCCACGCCCATCACTAGGTCTTATTATCAGGGTAGGGCTTATATTTAACAAATGCATAGAAATCCTGCTAGGGCTTATTTTGGGAGTAGGTCTTATTTGGGGGGAAACATGGTAGTAGCTGGTGGGCTCTGTGCACAGACACACACAAGGCTACGGTCATAGAAAGCAACTGCCTTGGCTGAGCCCCCATAACTCAATGGTTTGAGTGCTGGCCTCGTGCACCAGGGGTGGTGAGTTAAAACCTGACCAGGGCCTGCTAAACAACAACAAAAAAAGAAAGCAACTGCCTCAAATATCAGGACTCAGCCATAAATTCAGATGTGGGGAAAAGTTGAGAATTGAAGTGACTGTCAGCAAGCCTAAGTATTTTATTTTATTTATTTAATTTTTTTGCAGTTTTTGGCCTGGGTCAGGTTTGAACCCAACACCTCTGGTATATGGTGCCAGTGCCCTACGCCTTTGAGCCACAGGCCCTGTCCAAGCTGAAGTGTTTTAATTAGAGATACCTACCTTACATGCCAGACCAATTTTGTAGAAGACTCTGACAACAGAGAAGATAGCTGACAGCAAAAAGAGGACTAATGTGTTTTTAATTAAAAATTTTAAATGAAATGTAATATATATGGGCAAACCTTCAAATCACACAACAAGCCATGGATACTCTCCCCAAATTAAAAAGCTTCTCCCCTCAATTCTCAGTCCTTCTAAATTTAACCACTGTTCATGGGTTTTATTAGATCCTTTCCTAAAGTGGCATATGCATATTCTAATTGATAGATGCATAGTTAACATTTATATAAATTATAATAAAGTACAATTATTCTGTATATTGCTTCTTTGCTTAATGATGTTTCTTTAAGGCACTCCACATCATCTCACATGGATATAGCTCAGTTTTTAATGACCATATTGTTTACTGTGTGTATGATCGTAATTTATTAAATCAGTCTCCTATGCAAATTAAATGATAATTTCTCTTGTTCCCGCATTTCTCAATCTGCAGCTTCTGCTTTTCCATCTTTATCCCCTTTCTTAGGCAGGCAAAGCTGTATTAGAGAGTCTGCTCCTACATCTGGGCGGGCTTTTTCCCCCCATAGGGAAAATTTCTAAAAGTAGAATTGTTTAAAATGTTTACACATTTCACCAGAAAGGTTATATTCATTGGCTATACCTGCCACAATTGGGAATGTTAGTTCAAACTTATGTATCCCTGGATATCAGATATTTTTAAAGTTCTGCTAACCTAATAAGTAAAAAAAAAAAAAGATTCTTATTATTATTTTTTGTTTGTTTTGTTTTGTTTTTTGAGACAGAGTCTCACTATGTTGTTCTCAGTGGAGTGCTATGGCATCACAGCTCACAGCAACCTCAAGCTCTTGGGCTTAAGCAATTCTCCTGCCTCAGCCTCCCAAGTAGCTGGAACTACAGGTGCCCACCACAATGCCCAGCTATTTTTTGGTTGGAGTTGTCATTGTTGTTTGGCAGCCCTGGGCTGGATTCGAACCCGCCAGCTCCAGTGTATGTGGCTGGTGCCCTAGATGCTGAGCTACAGATACCGAGCCGAAATGCTTATTTATTTATTATTACTTTTGCAGTTTTTGGCCAGGGCTGAGTCTGAACCTGCCACCTCTGGCATATGGGGCCAGCACCTTACTCCTCTGAGCCACAGGCACTACCCCAAGATGCTTATTTTTTGACTTATATTTTTAAAATCCTTGATGTTAAAGTGTATTTTCCTTTGTTATTAGTCAATTGTGTATGCATAAAGTTCCAGTTTGTGTTTTTGCCCATTTTTTAAATTGGATGATTGCAGTCTTTTGCATTGATTTGCAAGACCATTGCCTAGGGGCAGTAGTGCCTGTGGCTCAGGGAGTAGGGTGTTGGCTCCATATACCCGAGGTGGCAGGTTCAAGCCTGGCCCTTGCTATATTTGATGCAAATATTTTTCCGGTTTTTAGGTTTTGTTTTTGGAGATTCTTTTTGCCTGTAGAAATTAAAATTTCTCATGTAATCAAGGTCAGCGATCTTTTCTTGCATTTTTCTGTTCTTGGAATTGTGTTTTTAGAAAGACCTTTCCCCTTCCAGCATTACATGTTTGAAAATTGTGTTTTATTCTTGTGCTTTTAGAATTTAACTTCCTTGGGTAGCAATATTTGATCCTTCTGCAGTTTATGTTGAGGTAAGGGGCTTGATAGGAATCTGACTCGATTTCCTTTTCCAAGTGGCTCATGAGTACACACTGACTGAATAATTAAATCTTTCCCCCACTGATTTGAAATGTCACTCCGTGAGGTCCAAATTTCTACATGTGTGTGGGTCTGTTTCTGAACACTGTGTTTGGTTTCTGTGAGCTGTTTTTTCCTTCTCCAATTCCAATATGTTTGAGTGACTGAATTTTTATCTATGGGTCATGCCGGGGGAAGATTTGCCCTTGTTTCTGCCCTGTTCACACTGTTTTGAGGCTAAAGAAGGGGCCTCTTTGTTCCCATCTTCTCTAGTTAAAGATCAGAATTAATATTCTTGCTGACACTGTATCATCTAAAGAGAATTAACTTTGCCCATTACATTACTCTTAAGAAGACTGAATGCAGCCAAAATTAAAAAGAAATCGTATAATTTTTTAAATAGCATCTAGAAAGCCAGTTTTTCAAAGTCTTATCTGGAAATCTCGCCTCTGTGACAATGTCCCGTAAGTGTGCGTGCTCCCTCACACACACACTTGTAGGCAATGCACCAGAAAAGTATCAGTACTTTCTTGTGCTTTGTCTCTTGGTATGTGGCACCTCACACAGAATTATGGGTCGCCCTGATCTCACTGATTTCATATAAAGGTCTTTGCTTTGGCAGCAGTCAGGGTCCTTTCATTTTCCGAGGTAAATCTTGCAGAGCAGGAAGTTGAGGTTTCGGGGTAGCTTCCAAGAGTCTGTTCTGACCTTATTGTTGGGGAATGTGGAAACCTAAAGCCTTCCTTTAGTTAATAATGTGGATAGTGAAGCATCCCCTACCCCCACCCCCGCCTCGGAGCTGATTGGATATTTTCTAAAAGAGGATGAGCTTTTAATAGCAGGAATGTAACTTTGCATTTTGCACTGATCTGTACTTAAACGTGGCTAGAGAGCAGACCCTGCTACAAAAATCTCCTTATTTGTACATGTAGTCCAAGGGAGAGACCTTACTATTTATGTGGAGAGAAAATAAATGAGATTTCTTTCTATCTGTCTTCCATATGTCTAATGGTAGGATTGTGTCTTGGATCTGGAGTTAAAACAGGCTGTAGATTTGGTGAGTTGATGCAATGAAGAGCCATTCTCATCTCAGAATCCACTCTGCAGACTGTCTCCGAGAGTCCAATATCAGCTTTCCAGGTGGTAAATACATCATAAGCTGAATGGGCAATTTGGTTGTTTCTGTTCAATTGAACAGACATAGCTGCTCATTTGTTCCAGATTCCAATCAGAGAAGCAATATGGGTGTGTGAAGACATCTATGTTCTATTGTCTTGCCTTCTAATATTAAAAGATCTTTTTACAATCCACCTAACTTGAGATACCAAGTGTGTTGATTTCTTCACTGACAACACCAAAAATGAACTGCTTCTTCCTCGCAGTGCACAGAGAGGGTCTGTGAGAAGCTGTGGCAGATCGTGGCAGATGGCACTTAGGATCAGCTATGGTGCTTGGCTTGAGTTCCCCTCAGCATTGAGCACAGAGCTGCCCACTTGGTAGGAATGTGGCAATATTTATGTACACATAGCATTCTTCCCAAATAAAACAGGTAGTGGAAACTAACCACAGGTAATTTTACTTTGGAGTAAAAGCATGGTGCAAGATCTTAAGGAATTAAAAGATTAGGAAACCTCCAAAGGGACCATTAGGCTAAATGAAATGTGCCTGAGATCTTCATTCAAATTTGATTGAGTTCAGAGCCAATCCACTCTGGAGAGAGCTGTTTAGATAAGACTTAACTTCAACTAAATAAGCAAGCAACAGTAGGCTAAGAATAATTTGCCATTTGAGCTTTCCTTGTATTTATAGAGAACCCAGGCTGGGAGCGGTTTGTTTTCTTTTTTGCTTTTTGGTTCACTTCCCCCCTCCTCTCATTTTATTTACTTATCTTGACTACAAACAGTACATTTCTAAGTTATCATAAAATAGATATAAAAGTTAGCATCTTAGCCATTTTTTACTATACAGTTTGGTGCTGTTAAGTATATTTGTATTGGTATGTAACAAATCTCTAGAACTTTTTCCTCTTGTAAAGATGAAACTCTGTACTCATGCAATAAAAACCCTCCATTCCCTTCTCCCCCAGCCCCTGGTGCCCACCATTCTATGAATTCTTTGTTTCTATGAGTTTGACTACTCTAGACAAGTGGTCCCCAGCCTTTTTTGGCACCAGGGTTTCGTGGAAGTCAGTTTTTCCTGGAGTAGGAATGGTCGAGTAGGGGCAGGGGTTGGGCTCAGGTGGTGATGAGGAACAGCTGTAAATATAGATGAAGCCTGGCCTGCTGCCTGCTTTCTGCTATGCACTTGGTTCTTTTATTTTATTATTAAATTATAGCGGTGTACATTGATGCAATCATGGGGTATAATGTGCTGATTTTATATACAATTTGAAATATTTTCATCTAACTGGTTAACATAGCCTTCACGGCATTTTCTTAGTTATTGTGTTAAGACATTTATATTCTACACCTAGTAAATTTCACATGGACCTTTGTAAGATGCGCCATAGGTGTGGTCCCACCAATTACTCTTCCTCCACCCTGTGCACCTGGTTCTTAACAGGCCTTGGACTGGAACCTTTTGGGGACCAGGGACCAGTTTCTTTTCTTTTTTTTTTTTTTTTGAGACAGAGTCTCAAGCTGTCACCATTGGTAGAGTGCTATGGCCTCATAGCTCAAGCAACCTTCAACTCTTGGGCTTAAGCGATTCTCTTGCCTCAGCCTTCCAAGTAGCTGGGACTACAGGCTCCCGCCACAATGCCTGGCTATTTTTCTGTTGCAGTTGTCATTGTTAGTTTAGCTGGCCCTGGCCAGATTTGAACCTACCAGCCTTGGTGTAGAGTCCTATCCACTGAGTTACAGGCGCTGCCCAGGGACCAGTTTCATGGGAGACGGTTTCTCCACAGACTGGGGTGGGGGACAGGTGGAGCTCAGGCATTGATGCTGTGCAGCCTGGTTTCTAACCAGCCACAGATTGGGTTCCAGTCTTAGACCCAGGACTTGGCGATCACAGCTCTAGATAACCCATGTAGGTTAACCCGCATAGTATGTTGTTTTTTGTATGTGATTGGTTTATTTCACTTAGCGAGATACCTTAAAGTTTCCTCCCTGTCGTAGCATGTGCCAGAATTCCTTCCTTTTTAAAACTGAATCACAGTCCATTGTATGTCTGTATCACATTTTGTTTATTCCTTCATCCATCAAAGGACATTTGGGTTTTGTTGGCTCTTAATAAAATACACCAGTGGTGCCTTCGTCCTTCCAAATATATCTCAACAAATCACGTTTAGAATCTAAGGCTATTTCCTGGTTAAACTTTTACTGCTGTTAATAACCAGGAGCTGGTTTGGTGAGTGTTAAGGCACACCATAGTAGTCCAAAGGATTGCTTTCAAAATAAATTACACTGATTGATCACCAGGCTCGATGCCTCATACTTTCCTCACTTGAAGTTTAGGCAGGTGCAGGGTCCATGAAAGAGTCAAAAGATAAAGGAGGCAGCCACTGGGGAGGGATATTTGCTTTCTGAAATTAATATCCCTCTTCCCAGCATCCAGGAAGGTGTGTTTTTCATGGATGTTTTCGAACCTCTAAGCTTGAGATGTCGGTTTATTTTCTCAAGCCTACAAGGCGTGATCTTTCTCCCCAGACTTTCTTGAAGGCTCCACTCGGCAAACACACAGAGGTCCAGAAAATGGGACTCAGGGGGAGCCATGTAGGTTTTTTCCACCTCCTCTTGCCCTGGGGTACTTCCCTTCTTCAATACATTCCTCACGTTCTCAGAGAAAGAAAGAAATGGAAACTTGGTTGTTTTGTTTTTTTACATATGTGCCAGACTTGAGCACTCTTGGTACTTAGGGGAGTGGGGGATTAATGGTTAGGACTGCACCCAGGGAAAAAGCCAGAACACTTCTGTCACAAGATTTGTTTTTTAAAATGCTTTGTTTTCATAGCTAAGGATTTCTGTTGGTTTAGAAGGAGAGAGAATGAAGAAAATATACACTGAGATAAAAGAGGGGGTACTAATTAAAGAATGACCACAATGCACACTTACATAGAAAGTTACACCAAATTCTAGGCCACTTTGGGAAGAAATGTTTGAGATTCCCATCCCCCCAACTTTATTAAGGTGTAAGTGGCAAATAAAAACTACATATATTCCAGGTGCACAATGAGACCATTTCATATACAAATACATTGTGAAATGATTACAACAATGAAATTAATGAATCTGTCCATCATCACACGTGGTTCCCATGCCTTGAGTTTCGGGGTGAATGCACAGACGAGAATCCAAATGCCTGTGACTTCCATGTTATTCTTTGCTTTAAGAAAATTGCTTTATAACTGAAAGATGATCATTAGCCCAATGAGCTTATGGTAGGAATATTCTTATTGTAAAAAAATTACCAGCAAATTCACTTTTTTTTTTAGAGTCTCATTGCCCTGGGTAGACGGGTGTCATCATAGCTCACAGCAACCTCAAACTCTTTCGCTTGAGCAATCCTGCCTTAGCTTCTTGAGTAGCTGGGACTATAGGTGTGCGCCACTATGCCCAGCTAGTTTTCTATTTTTAGTAGAGACAAGGCTTTGCTCTTGCTCAGGCTGGTCTCCAACTCCTGGACTTAAGTAATCCACATGCCTCATCCTCCCTGAGTGCTAGGATTACAGGTGTGAGCCACCACGCCTGACCTCAAACTTACTTCTAAAATAGAAGTTACTCTAGTTTGTCCCAGAATTCACATCATAGAGTCTTATTTTCCAATTATATTTTAAATGGTGAAAATTTAATGGAAGATAAATTATAAATTTAAAAATGTATAAATGAAAACAAATCCTAATGTGTAACCAATTAGGAAATGGAAAAGATAATTCCATTAAAATTTATTCGACTTATATGTACTTTCCAGGTACATATAAATAATATCTTGATAGCAGCCTAAATTTTCACGCCAATTCCCTGATCAATGATTTCAGCAAATCATTGGGAATTTTCTCTGGGGAGAAATTTAGGGGCACAGCAAATTTCCAGCACTCCGCATAAAGCCCTAGTCCCAATTATAGGTCCAAGCATACAAAAAGAGATAGGATCTTATATCTTTGTAGAAGGCTACATTGATTGTCAATGAATGTATATTAACTTAGTGATGGGGGGGGGGTAGGAACATGTAACCTGGGTCATTTGAAAGAAAAAAATAATAATAACTGCCAGAATCGGCTGATTTGTACTACAGGAAACAATGCCTTGGTTTTGATCCCCTAACATCTGTGTGTCTTCTGGCAAGATTTTTGAATAGAGATTGGAGTATGAGCAAGGAGAAGGTATTTGTCAAGCATTAACCATGAGCCAGACAGTGACGTTATTTCATTTACCACTGACTGCAGCTCTGGCTATGCTACATGGTAGTATTTTCATTTTACAACCGAAAGACCGAAGCTCAGTCAGGCTAAGTTATTTGGCAGACGATACATCTAGGCCAGTGTGTTTCCGAGTCTCTGTGCCCTTTACAAAACACCTTTCTGTGCCCGGCCAGCCCGAGAGCAGCAGACACAGGGAGGTGGAGCCTTCCCCTCAGAACCTGAGGCTGTTTCATCCTCTCTGCTTCCAGTGGCGGGATTGTAAACATTGGAAAATCCGTGCCAAGAATGGAAAAGCCATTCAGGAAAATGAGTCACTTGCTGGATACATTAACCGTCTTTAGATCGTGAGAGCTTCATGGAGAAAAAAAGGACAGAAATGATCTTTCTTCTTCTTCAAAAGAATTGAATATCTCTCCCCAGTACAGACTGTTGGCAAGTTCATGTATAATCATGGTCAGCAGAAGAGAAATCTAAGCAATAATGAAAAGCTTGTGTACTTGGAATGCCTTTAACCCAGAGAGCTGAAGAGCAGGCCTGTGGGGGGGGAAATGGTGTTAGAAGGAGGCGGAATTGGGGCGTGAAAAGAATTCTGGCCCCGAAGGGAAAGACAGGTACCAATAAACAAAGAGATTAAAAGCAAGTGTGATATGTGGTTACTTTTCACCCCTGGGTAAGGTGGTATAAATTGCTTTTGTTTTATTCCTATGGCTCCAAATCTTTTTTTCCAAAGAAAAGATAAAAAATATTTTTAAGGTAACTCATTACTCTCTGGCTTTAGGCTTAAGAAACCTCAGAAGTTGAAAGTGATTTTATATTTTATATGCTGCCGCTGCTCCCTGGTTTTATAACAGTGACCTGTCTCCTAAACAATCATGGCATCAGCATTGAGGGATAACATTTTTCTAAATCATGTAATCCCGGTAGCAGCCGTGGGAGTTGGCCTTTATGAAATTAGGGGAAGGCAGGCAGTCTGATATTTTAGATCATGAACTGCTCAAAGAAAAGTTATTTAGCATGACTTTGATGGTATGTTAAGATAAATTTTTTTATTGCATGCTACTTCTGAGATAATGTGGTAGAGAACCTATCTTGCTTGTTTGTATTTTGAAAGGTCTCTATGTCCACTATCTGCTTTTGATGTGTTTTCAATAATTAGTTTAGGCTCCCCAAGCCCTAAGATATTAATAATTAAGGAGAAATGCTCCCTTTCAAGATATATCCTGCTTCCTTTATTTAATTTTTGACATCTCTGGAGAGACACAGTAAACTCTTTCTGCCCATTAGTAATTGACCTTGAAGTAGGGTTTTGTATGTCTTCTTTTCCTCTGGAGAGCACAAGCAAGTCTCAGTTTTAGCCTTGTTAGCTTGAGGTGAAGTGATAACACCAAAGGAAACATCATAAAACAGATTGTAAACCTCCTTCCTTGAATTCACTGGAGCTGGCTAGAAAGAGCAGGCAAAGAGATGAGGAAGTCGTGATGCGGGGGGTTGGGGGGGGGATGAGATAACTGATCGTGTCTTAATTCTAAGTGTCGTTTTCCTGGTTTATCATATTTAACAGGTCACATACTTCAGCTGTCACTGTGCTCGGAAGAGTGAATTTGTGCATTGTAAATAGATTTTTGGAATCTAACTTCTCCAAAATTTCTATGTGGTTTTCTTTCTTCCCCACTAAGCATCTCCTCGTCCCGGCCCTGGGCTCCATTTAGAGACACTGCTGGTCCTTGTGACTGTACCTTCCACAGCCCGGGCAAGGTCAGCAATCTCATGTGTCTTCCTTGGCTCATGCTGCAGAATGGGTGGGTGCCACTGAGCTGCTGGCTGACCCTGTCTCCCAGTGTGCAGTGGGGAGGGAGGTCCCAGTCCTGGGGTGGCTGGGGAACCAGGGAGAATATAGGACTTTTCTCCACTTCAGGTTAAGGCAGGGCTCGTGGAAAACAAGGAAATCAGGAATAGTTAACCTTTTACACTGGTTTGCACACATTTCTGGAGGCCCTTTACCCACGTCTAAGCAAAGTCTCCCTTCACAAAGGGTGCTTACTCATCTTCTTGATAATCAACTCTAAATGCGTGATGGGGCTGCTGCCGCACCTCTCCCAGGGATGTTTGCACTTTTGATAATGAAGTTCACAGCAGGCTTAGCTCACCAAGCAGCTGTGGATTTGTAGGGTGCTGCTGGCCGGTTGAGGAGGCATTCCTGGATCTCCATGGTTCCTGGTTTCCACAAGCCACCCTCCATCCTCCTCAGTCCACCTACAAGCCACCACCTTGTCTCTTCACAGGTCTAACTCTGTCCTGTGGTTGATGAGAGCAAGATTCTGCCTAACACAGTAGGGGGCCCACCAGAGATAACTCTCAAGGGATCACCTGTCCAAGTGGGCTGCTTTCCTTTTTTATCCTTGCTGGCACCACTGTGGCCCTCTGCGTACCCAGTTGATGCCTTCTCCCCCCCTACCCCCCATGCTACTTTGTGGGATCAAAAAGAAGGTGATTCCTTGCCAGATAGTCTTGGCTAACATTTTTTTTTTTTTTTTTTATACAGAGCCTCAAGCTGTCCCCCTGGGTAGAGTGCTGTGGCATAGCTCACAGCAACCTCCAACTCCTGGGCTCAAGCGAGTCTCCCATTCCCATCTCGCCTCCCAAGTTGCTGGGACCACAGGCACCCACCACAACACCTGGCTATTTTTTTTTTGGTTGCAACCATCATTGTTGTTTGGTGGGTCCGGGCTGGATTCGAACCGCCACCTTAGGTGCATATGGCTGGCACCTTAGCCACTTGAGCTACAGGCGCTGAGCCTTGGCTAACATTATCATGGAACAAATAATCTGAAAATTAAGAAAGAACTTCGCGACTTTGTCTTAAACTTGTGTGCCTGGGATTGTAAACCAAAGGAGACAGTGTGGCTTTGTAGGGATATGAGGGTTGGTGGCCAATTCCTTATGGGGTCCCCAAGGCAGTGCTGGAGGGTGAGTAGAGATGTAGGATGATCCTTATGTCCCTTTACATCAGCCTCAGACCCATGGGGTGGAAGATGAGATAGAGGTGTTCCATGCAGGAGTGTTCAGACCAACCAAGAGTGCTCATCATGGTGAGATGGTGTCCTCTTAGCTGCCTCTGACTTCAAGGTTCCCCTTCCCCTACCTGTACCCTAAGGAGGCCAAAACAGTACTGCTTCAGAGGCGGGAAAGAGAGTCCACTTCATTCCCTGCTGCCAACATTTCCAGTATTGTACTCACCCTCTGTTCTAAAGGATGGAAGATGGAGCCATCCAGGCAGATGTTTCAGATGGAAATTCCCACGAAATAGCAGTGTCACCCCCAAACCCACTTGGACCCCATTTATGGTTTATGCCATCTTTAAAGCAGGACTCTATTTTTTTTTGTAACAATTTCTGTTTACTTTTTTCTCTCCTAAACCATATTTCTCGTTTGATATGATATTTTCAGCTTATTTCTGAGACGTTCTGCTGGGAGGAGTGTCCAGGAGGCTCCACACTTTTATTTTCTTGACTTTCTCCTGGAAGAGCGCATGGTAATCTTCTTAAACATTTTTTCAAAAGCCTTTTAATGACATTACTCAGTGCCCCACTGATCATTGTGTACCACTGTTGTGCACCAACTCCAAAAGTTCCAAACCTAAGACTGTGAGACTTTTGTTATAATCTTGCTAAGGAGCTGTTTTCCCTCTCTTGATCTCATTCTCTCAGCTTTTTAGTGTAGGGCCAGAGGCTGTTTGTGTGCTCAGAGACTGTGGTTTTTAGCTTTTTGCTCTTGATATTTCCCAGCAATTAGCAAAGTCTGTTTAGAGTTGATTGTTATGTGTATACATTCTATTTTAATTCTTTGCAATCAGAGAAACGAGCATTAAGTTCCCTCAAGAAGAACTGCTGGAATCCAATCTCCTGATTTCCAAGGTTTGAAATCTTTACTTTCTTTTTTTATTTAACATTTATTTATTTATTTTAACATTTTGAGACAGTCTTGCTCTGTTGTCCAGACAAGAGTGCCATGGCATCATTCCAGCTCACTGAAGCCTCTAACTTTTGGACTCAAGTGATCCTTTTGCCTTGGCCTCCCAAGTAGCTGGGACTAAAGGCAGCTGCCACCACACTTGGCTAATTTTTCTATTTTTTTGTAGAGATAGGTCTTATTCTTGCTCAGGCTGGTCTTGAACTTCTGGCCTAAAGCAGTCATTCTTCCCCAGCCTTACAGTGTGTTAGGATTATAGTTGTGAGCCACTGCACCTGGCCTTTACTTATTTTATGAATGAAAGATTTGACTGGATATGAAAAGTGACAACCAGTGGTATTCACCCAGCTGACAGTGTATGAACTTCACTCCCATGACTTCCAGATCATTCTATAGAGCTATAGCTGGGTTGTGATGGTTCCAACAGTGTGGTTAGAAGTAATAATAATTTGTAACTCTGGCCTTCAGTTATGCTATGAGTATCATAAAGATGATGCTCGAGCAGCAAGATGTTTTAAGGGGCTCTTTCTTTTGTGAATGGCACACGTTCTTTCTCCCTAATAATACCATCATTGCTTTACTATATTTAGAATTTTACAGTTTACCTCAGTTGTGCTTCTTGGCGACCCTGGGAAGTATATGGAATGATTGTTCCCATTCAGCGGATGTGGAAAGGGAGGCTCTGTGATTTTAATGAGCCCAATACAAAGCTTGACGGTGGGTTAAGTAATTTATTAAACAAGTGCTGCACTTAGGTCCAGAACTCAGGTCACTCTGACTGCAAGTCCTTCCCATGGGCATTTAGAGCTTTGCAGAAAGTCCCACTGGTTGGGGGAGATGTCTGGTGTGGCCAGGGACGTTGGGAGGCTGGTATGGAATGAATGTGTGCCTCCTCTGCCCCAAGTTCACATGTGCATAGTGTGGAGAGGTGGGGCCTTTAAGAGGCAATTAAGTCATGAAAGTATTAATGCCATTATCTTGGAAATAGGTTTCTAACAAAAGGATGCCTTTAGGTCCCTTCCCCTCTTCATGCAGACTAAGACAGAAGTGATCTGTGTCTAGAGCAACTCAAAGCTAAAATTTGCCATGAATGCTTAATCCGACTCTTCATTTTAACACATAAGGAAAACTGTCTTACATTGAGTTAGAGGCCAGGCTGGGCTAGAACTTGGTCCCTAACTCTTGCTGAGCCTCACCTGTCCCTCACAGAGTGCCCTCAGGGGTCATTCCACCAATGCCCCATTGCCAGCACACTGGCAGCCATTACAAAAGCTTCCAGAATGGATGTTGTGTGCCACCCCTTCCCACTGCAGGCAGAGGAGGGCAGGGCTCGTAGAAGCATCCCCATGCAGTCTGGTGGCCTGTGTCTGGGGAGTAAGTTGTTGGAATCTGAGGTTCTAGACATGGGGACTGTTTTCTGTGGGAGAAAAGGGAGAATCAGCAGTGCATTCCTCCAGTGACCCCCTGTCCTAACCCACCTCTCCTCCCCATTAAAATAGTTACCTTTAGCAAGGACTCAAAGTGTGACAAGTCTGGTCCTAAAGCAAGACCCCTTCTTGCCTGGCCTGGGTAAGTGTTAGCTGACACTTGCTGTCCCTGTCCCAGCACAGAGCACCCCTCCCTGCACCCACAGACAGCTAGGAAGCTACACAAAGCTTTTGTAATAATGAGGCAGAAATAGAAACCTGGGGCTTGCAAGCTCTTTTTTTTTTCTTTTCTTAAAAGATTCTGAGTATTTTTATGTAGGTTTCTTTTTGTGTTCAGAGGAGGAGGGTTTGGTGAAAATTGAAGGGAAACTCTGCCAAACAGAAATTCCCAATTGGATGGATATTTTCCTTCATTCAAGAAGGTGTAAGAACAGCCAAGAAGCAGGAATGCACAGGGGAGCTGGGGTGATGGATTGGAATGCTTCTGGCTGGAGCCCTGGATGGTATGGGGAAAGGGCCTCCCAGCAGGTGGCCTGGTGAGGCTGATGTGAACATCCCTTGGGCTGGATCCAAGCCTGCCAAGCTTGCTGGGCTGGGGGGGGGGTCCCCTGCCTCCCCAGGTAGTGTAGTGTCAGGAGCTGGTAAGCCCCGACCCACATCAAGCACACTGTAGCCTGCCAAGTCTCCCAAAGGCTTCTTCCAGCCTTTTGTTCTCATTCATTCTGTACGTGAACACTGGGCTCTGATGAAGGTATTCCTGCCTTCCTGGTGCTTACATTCCAGCCTGTGAATGCAGGGGGAACGGCACAGACTAGAAGCAAATAAATGGAACATCTAGTTTGTTGGAACCTGGTGAGTACTGTGGAGGAAAAGTAAGCAGAGTTCTCAAGGTCATGCTGGCAGTGATGGGCTGCATCTGGTTGGGCCAGTTCTGAGAATATCTGTCACCCTTGCAGAGATGATCTGTGTTAACTCTTTCCAGATACCTCGGGTAACCCCAGGCAGGGACACTTCCAACTCAGCTCACTTTTGTTTCCCTCTTTGGTAACCGGGAATATGGAGGTTCAGGGAACAATTCTGAGATCTATGAGTGAAATACTGGTTGTGCTATAAACAGCCAATGTGTTTGTTCATTTTCATACCATCTTTTGTTTGCATGAGAACATTAACTATTTCAAAGCTCTCATAAATCTATCACATCATTTTAGCTTCAAGGTAGGAAAGATGGAGGGATTTCTTTCATTCTTTTTAACTTTTCTTTTTTTTATTTTCTGAGACATAGAGTCTTACTCTGTTGCCCCAGGCGAGAGTACAGTGGTGTCATCATAGCTCACAGCAGCAACCTCAAACTCCTAGGTTCCAGCAATCCTCCTGCCTCAGCCTCCCCAGTCGCTGGGACAATAGGTGCCCTCCATGACTCCCAGCTAATTTTTCTATTTTTAGTAGAGTCAGGGTTTCACTCTTGCTCAGGCTGGTCTTGACTTCCTGAGCTCAAGCATTCCACCTACCTCGGCCTCCCAGAGTGCTCCTACTGAGCCCAGCCCACAGTTTTCTTAAATTAGTTATTTTATTTCATACAACAAATTGCAATAGAAATATTTATTACTAATATTATTATCTCATGGATGAGGAAACTGTATAAAACAAGCCCAAGGTGATATGCTAAAGGTCTCAGAGATAATAAGTGCTGAAATTGAGGTTTAAAACTACTTCTGACTTTCTAAAAGTTATATTCTCAACGATTATCCTACATTCTCTATAGGCTTACTTAGAATTACTAGGATTTTGTAGGAAATTAGAAATTTGTAGGATTAGAAATTCTTAGGTTACCTGCTTTGAACTCTTTTATTTTTTATTATTTTTTATTTTTTGAGACAGTCTCTCCCTGTCGCCCTGGGTAGAGTGCTGTGGCATCATAGCTTACAGCAACCTTCCAACCTTTGGGCTCAAGCGATCCTCTTGCCTCAGTTTTTTTCTATTTTTAGTAGACACAGGGGGCTCACGCTTGCTCAGGCTGGTCTCAAACTCCTGAGCTCAAGCAATCCATCTGCCTTGGCCTCACAGAGTGCTAGGATGACAGGCATGAACCACCTTGTCCGGACCCCTGATCTCTTTTTTGTTAGATGTTGTTATGTTGTTAATTCGTTTGTTTGCTCTCTGAAGGCCCTCAGACTTGATGTTGTATTTCAAAATTATCAATTGTAAATCTGAACTTGACTTATAAAGTCTCACAATTTTATTCCATCTCTAATATTTTAAACATTTACGAAAGGAATTACATTACAATTGGGTTTCTCAATGGAGTAACTATTTTTTTAACACCAAATTAATCAGGAATTGCTTTGGTCCCCAAGTTACTAATAGACTGTATTTATTTTTTAAAAATTTTTTTACGTGAGCCAATTTCTGTAATAATTTTCCTTTTCGTTTTGTTTTTTAAATGTAGGTAGACTGAATCTTTAGGAAAGAATTACACGCAGCCCCCAAGTTACAAACATCTGACTTACATTTGCACAACTTGCACCTATGGACAGAAGCTGTTATAGTAATTCCCCGAGTTACAAACATCTGACTGACATACGGTTGGGACTTAGAAATAAATGGAGGCTATTAAAGCCGGCGCAGGGGCTCATGCCTGTAACCTTAGCACTCTAGGAGGCTGAGGCTGGCAGATTACTTAAACTCATGAGTTTGAGATCAGCCTGAGCAAGGGCTAGACCCCATCTCTACTAAAAATGAAAAATACAAAACTGAGGCTGAGGCAAGAGTACTGCTTGAGCCCAAGAGTTCAAGGTTGCTGTGAGCTATGATGCCATGGCACTCTACCCAGGGCAGCAGGCTGAGACTCTGTCTCAAAAAAAAAAAAAAGAAAAATGGAGGCTACTACAGGTAATAGATAAATGTACCTGTTTTAGCTTACACACAAATTCAGCTTAAGAACAAACCTACAGAACCTATCTCGTCTATAACCCTGGGTCTGCCTGTACTTTCACGAGGATTTCTCTAACATTTCCTCTTACATTTTTTAGTTTTGTTTCAGTTTTGTGTCAGAGGAGCAACTTTATTAAAATCTGTTATACTTGGCAGCAATCAACTCTAAACCCTCTGTCCTGGGGGTTAAGCCACCAGTCCGCTCATTGTAGATTTTTGATAGACCTACAAGAGAGTTTGAGTAAAGGGCTTTGTGAGACATATTGAAAAGGCTAAAGATTGACCAAGAGCAATCAGTGTGGAGTGTGTCTGGTTTCCTCTTTCTTGGGGATTTAAGCTGCCTCCTTCCTTCCTGCTGGAGATTATTGTACTTGTTAAGTTGAGGGCACCCCCTTGTGGTGCATCTGATATATGATCACCATGAGAAAACTAAAGGGTGGCAAGATGACGATGCGTTTGGATAGGATCTTACTGCATTTTAAAAATTCTCAAATGAATAAAATCTTATTTTCCCTCTTTATTTCAGATTCACCTGTAGCTATTTATATCATATTTAATGTAAGCTTTTTGGAGATAGGAACAAATCAGAAAAGCAAGCACAAATAATTTGATGCTAAATCCCAGGTGGCTTTTAAAACTCATTTCATATTTATTAACAAAAGTAATACGTGTATATGCTAGAAACGTCAAGAAGAATAGATTAAGAGGGGAAGAATCAGGCTGGGTATGTTGGCTCATGCCTATAATCTTAGCACTCTGGGAGTCCGAGGCTGGAGGATCATTTGCCCTCAGGAGTACATGGCCAGCCCAAGCAAGAGACCCTATCTCTAGTAAAAAAATTAGTCAGGTGTTGTGGTGTACACCTGTAGTCCCAGCTACTTGGGAGGCTGAGGCAGGAGGATCACTTGAACTCAGGAGTTTGAGGTTGCTCTGAGCTAAGCTAATGTCATGGCATGTGGGGCAACTGTCTCAAAAAAACCAAAAAAAAAAAAAATAGAAGAATCATTTATAATGCCATCATCTAAATAGAATACCACTATAAATATATTTTGGTGTACAAAATACACTACATTAATATAGCAAACTTGCACTTATATCTAATGAATGCATGCAAATTTAAAAAATGAAAAAAGTTTTAGTGTCTATCCTATTTTTTTGTTTGTTTATTTGTTTGTTTTTAGAGACAAAGTCTCACTTTCTCCTCCTCAGTAGAGTGCTGTGGTGTCATAGTTCACAGCAACCTCCAACTCCTGGGCAATTCTTTTGCCTCAGCCTCCTGAGCAGCTGGGACCACAGGCACCTGCCAGAACACACAGCTATTTTTTTGTTGCAGTTTGGCCAGGGCCGGGTTCGAACCTGCCACCCATGGTATATAGGGCCAGCGTCCTACCCACTGAGCTACAGGCACCTCCCTATCCTGCTATTTTTTTCTAGACATATAGACTAAGAAAGCCAAAGCACATGCCATTTTTTCTAATATGATTTTCTCCACTTACTGATGTGTGCGAACTTCTTTTCGCCTTGTTGTAGATTTGGCCCCTTCATTGTTGCTGGCGCCTGCTTAGTCTCTCAAGTTTTGCTGTGTGCTGCGAATGCAATACCACTTGGGGCCTCCTGGTGGATTACTGTAGATTGTTTCTTTAAGGTCATTGTCTAGAAATGGAATGGCTAAATCAAAAGGGTATGCAAAATTTTAAGACCAGTTTGGTATTGTGGTTTGTTAAAGCAGCTTTTTGATCATGCATATATATATATATATATATATTTTTTTTTTTTTTTTTTTGAGACGGAGCCTCAAGCTATCCCCTGGATAGAGTGCCGTGACATCACAGCTCACAGCAACCTCCAACTCCTGGGCTCAAGCGAGTCTCTTGCCTCAGCCTCCCAAGTAGCTGGGACTACAGACACCCGCCACAACGCCTGGCCATTTTTTGGTTGCAGCCATCATTGTTGTTTGGCGGGCCCCGGCTGGGGATTCGAACCCGCCACCTTAGGTGTATGTGGCTGGC
>CAUYTI010135073.1:0-13520 GCA_963575145.1 Galago senegalensis
CACTCTCCTCCCTCCTGCCCCCCACTTGAGTTTAATTGTGTTTTTCTCTTGTGTGGGCATGTACTTGCTCACCTACTGGCTTTACCTTAGTATTGAATACCCTGGATACTTGCTTTTCCATTCTTGTGACACTTTACTAAGGAGAGTGTTCTCCAGCTCCATCCAGGTTAATACAAAAGATGTGAGGTCTTCATCTTTTTTATGGCTGAATAGTATTCCATGGTGTACATATACCACAGCTTGTTAATCCATTCCTGGGTTGGTGGGCATTCAGGTTGTTTCCACATTTTGGTGATTGTAAATTGAGCTATGATAAACAGTCTAGGGCAATGTCCTTATGATAAAGGGATTTTTTTCATCTGTGTAGATGCTTAGTAATGGGATTGCAGGATCAAAGTGAAAGTCTTCTTTTAGTTCTTTGAGGATTTTCCATACGTCTTTCCTAAGAGGCTGCATTAGTTTGAAATCCTACCAGTAGTGTAAGAGTGTCCCCTTCTCTACAACTTCTTCTTCTTCTTTTTTTTCTTGAGACAGAGCCTCAAGCTGTCACCCTAGGTAGAGTGCCGTGGTATCACAGCTCACAGCAACCTCCAACTCCTGGGCTCAAGCAATTCTCCTGCCTTTGCCTCCCAAGTAGCTGGGACTACAGGCACACACCACAGCGTCTGTCTGGCTATTTTTAGGTTGCAACTTTCATTGTTTGGTGGGCCCAGGCTGGATTTGAACCCACCAGCTCAGATGTATGTGGTTGGTGCTTCAGCTGCTTGAGCCACAGGCGCTGAGCCCTTCTCTCCACTTCTATGTCAGCATCTGCGGCCTTGGGACTTTGTGATGTTGGCTATTCTCTCAAGGTTATTTTGATTTGCATTTCTCTGATGACTAGGGACGATGAGCATTTTTTCACGTGTTTGTTGGCCATTCCTCTGTCTTTGGAGAAGGTTCTGTTCATATCTCTTGCCCAGTGATAAATGGGATTGTTTGCTCTTTTTTGTTGATTGAATTCTGTGTAAATTCTGATTATCAAGCCTTTGTCAGATTCTTAACTTGCAAATATCTTTCCACATTCTGAACATTGTCTGTTTCAATTATTATGCCCTTAGCTGTGCAGAAGCTTTTAGCTTAATTAAGCCCCATTTTAAATTTATTTTTGTTATTGTGATTCCCAGTGAAGTTGTCTTCATAAAATCTTTCCCCAGGCCAATATCATCAGGAGTTTTCCCCACATATTCTTCTAAGGTTTTTGTCATTTTGTATCTTAGATTTAAATCTTTTATCCATCGTGTATCAATTTTTGTAAGTGGTGAGAAATGCCAGTCCAATTTCAGTCTTTTACATGTGGTTATCCAATTCTCCCAGGACCATTTGTTGAAGAGGGATTCTTTTCTCCAGTGTATGCTTTTGTTTAATCTTACAGATAGAACATTCTTTCTTTTCTTTTCTTTCTTTCTTTTTTTTTTTTTTTTGCCATAAATTTGGTTCATGTCTTTTGCCCACTCTTTGATGAGATTGTTGGTTTTATTTCTTGCTGATTTGTCTGAGTTCTTTGTAGATTCTGGGTATTAGCCCTTTGTTGGATGTATAGTTTGCAAATATTTTCTCCCAGAGAATGACATATCATCATATGTATCAAGCCATTTACTTATCAAGCGCTAAGTTACTTACACATATTAACTCATTCTGCCTTATTTGACAGATGAGGAAAGTGAAGTCTGAAATGATTTAATAACTTCTCCAACATCATATAGTAAATGGAAGAGTGAAAATCAAAGCCAATGATACTAGGCTGAGCGTGGTGGCTCACGCCTGTAATCCCAGCACTGTGGGAGGCTGAGGCAGGCAGACTGTCTAAGCCCAGGAGTTCGAGACCAGCCTGAGCAAGAGTGAAACTCATCTCAAAAACCAGCTGTGCTTGTGGCAGGCACCTGTAGTCCCAGCTACTGGGGAGGCTAAAGCAAGAGGATTGCTTGAGCCCAAGAGTTTGAGGTTGCTGTAAGCTATGATGCCACAGCACTCTACCAAGGATGACAAAGTGAGACTCTATCTTAAAAAACAGAACAATCCCTACAATACTGCTCCGAGAGCCCACAGGCTAACTCACTGAACAATGCAGGAACAGACAGGCAGCCACCATGAGATGGACTTAGTAGACCTCCTATTACTGGGGAGCAGAATTGACCAAGGATCCCAGCTGCCGCACTCTTCCATCATCACTGCGTCTGGGGCCGGCCTGCACTGCCCATCTGCTGCTTCAGCCAATGACAGAGCACAGGAGAGATTCTAAAGCAGACACATCCTGGGAGACTCACAGCTCTTCTCTTACTGTATTTTACCCTTAGCATTCCCTTATTTCTTTTTTAAATTTAAAGTATATGTGTATAACATAAAAGTTACTGCTCCACAGTGAACAATTCAGTGAATTAGTATACTCAGGGTGTCATACAGCCACCAATTCTATCTAGTTCCAAAATGTTTCTATCACCCTAAAAGGAAATCTCATACCCATTAAGCAATTGCTTCCCGTCAGCCCCTGCCAACCCCCGGCCTGCTTTCTGTGTCTATTCTGCACACTGTCATAAAAGCGAGAGCTACAGTATGTAACCCTTTGTTTTTTCAGTACAATGTTTTCTGGCTTCTTTTATGTAGCACAGGTTTTTGAGGGGCATCCATGTTATAACCAGTATCAGTGCTTCATTTCTTTTTCTGGCTGAATCACATTGCATTGCTGGTAATATATTGCAATTTGTCCATTCATTATCTGTTACCTGACATTTGGTCTGTTTCCACGTCTCAGCTATTGTTAACAGTGGGGCTGTGAACATGCTTGTGCATATATTTGAGCCCCTGGGACTGGAATTGCTGGGTCATGTGGTAATGATATGTTAAATTTTTTGAGGAACCAACAAACTTTTCCATCACAGCAGAATCATTTTACATTCTCACCATCAGTGTACAAGGGTTCCAGTATCTTCACACCTTCACCAGCAGTTAGTATTTCCTCCCCCTTTTTTTTTGAGACAGAGCCTCAAGCTGTCCCCCTGGGTAGAGTGCTATGGCATCATAACTCACAGCAACCTCCAACTCCTGGGCTCAAGCGAGTCTCCTGCCTCAGCCTCCCAAGTAGCTAGGACCACAGGTGCCTGCCACAACGCCGGGCTATTTTTTGATTGCAGCCGTCATTGTTGTTTTGGCGGGGCCAGGCTGGATTCAAACCTGCCACCTTAGGTGTATGTGGCTGGTGCCTTAGCCACTTGAGTAAGGTGACCAGATTTTAACATTGGTGAAGTGGGACAACATGGCTGGGTGGTGGGCTGGGGGGGGGCGGGGGACGGGGCAGGGCAGGACCTGACAACAATGCAAACCTTGATAAGCAGTTCTTGATAATCACTTCTCAACAATTATTTGTTATTATCACAGTTTAGCGTTATAAAATTAACAAAAATAATATAAAACTCATATTCTGGCGAAATAGCCACATGCCAGCCGAAAACCGTATATTCCCTTCCTGTTCTCCCGCCCATTCATGCATTCTTTCCAAAAATCGGGACTTTTTTTAAAACGCCGAGGGATGCAGGACAAATTGTTGAAAAGAGGGACTGTCCCACCAAAAGCAGGACGTCTGGTGACCCTACACTTGAGCCACAGGCACCAAGCCAATATTTTCCCTTTTTTTTATTATTGCTATAGCTATCCCAGTAGTAGGTATGCAGTAGTATCTTACTGTGGTTTTGGGTTTCCCTAATGACTAATGATGTCCAGCATCTTTTCATGTGTTTACCGGCCATATGTATATCTTTTGGGGGATAAATGTCTATTCAGATCTCTTTGTCCATATTTTAAGTAGGTTATTTGTCTTTTTATTCTTGTGTTCTCAGTTCTTTATAAATTCTGAACACAAGTCCCTCATCAGATATGTGATCTGTATTTTTTTCATACTATATAGGTTGTATTTTCACTCTCTTGCACAAAACAATGTGGTTGTAGTTTTTCTCTTCCTGTGCTTCATTCTTGTAAACAGTTCCTTGCAAATGTAGGTGCTGCCAAAAAGTGATGACACGAGTAAGGCGTCTTGTGACACGTCGTGACTGTGAAGCAAGGGATATGTGGGCAGATAGGACGTATAAAGTCTCATAAATGGACATGACCAAATTTTTCTTTTACTTGAATGTCAGATCACAGTTCTGTGCATTCCATTTGAAAATTGGGAGGTAACATATTTATATTGACTAAAAATGGAGTTGCAAATGCACCAAGATATGGCTCATTTTCCAGTACATCTTGAAATCTGTGTTCAAATTATTGTGTCAAATCAAAAAGCAAGACTATATATTGTGCACTGTTTACAGGACTGTGTTTAGCCAATGTGTCAAAATGTATATTGTTGTTTGCCTTAATTTGGGTTTGCCATAATTTCAGTTTCATTTGGGACACTGTTAAGGTTTAAAACATTGTATTGATAAGTTGGTTTTCACCTTGAAGATGCATGTTTAACTCATTTACATGAGTAGTTATATCCACTAAAAATATAAATGCTAAATCTGTAAGCCAGTTCTTCAAATCGTCAAGTTCTGGCACAAGATACTATAAATGAATGGATAACATGTCGTAAGTCATAAAATCTTTTCAACATTTGGAAAATGATTTGACTTAGCCATCTTACTTCTGAAACGTAAATGATGGTGCTATTGTCAGCATCAACACTTTTAAAGAATTCCTGGAAGAGGTGCTATGATTCCATTCCTTGGCCCTTATGAAATTCAGTCTTGATGATGACTTGCATGAGTGTTATCTATTTTTAAAGCTTTGGTGCATAAATTTTCTTGATGTACTATGCAATGAAACTTCATCAAATGTGAGTTTTAGGTGCATTTGCAACTCCATTTTTAGTCAATATAAATATGTTACCTCCCAATGCGATTGCATTGTCTTGTATTAATTTTACAAGTCCTGGCTCAGTGCCATTAGCTCAGTGGTTAGGGCACCGGCCACATGCACCAGGGCTGGCAGGTTCCAACCCAGCCCAGACCTGCTAAACAACAATGACAACAACAACAAAATAGCTAGGAGTTGTAGCGGGTGTCTGTAGCATCAGCTATTTGGGAGGCAAGAGAATTACTTAAGCCTAAGAGTCTGAGGTTGCTGTGAGCTGTGACGCCACAACACTCCACCAAAGGCAACATAGTGAGACTCTGTCTCAGAAAAAATAAAAATAAAATAAAAATAATTCTACAAGTATTTCTCTTTTACTTACCAATTCTGGGACACCAACAGTAACTATACCAGGTATGTTGACAATGGACAAAGAAAATTGCCTTAACATATTTTTTACTGCTTCATATAAATCTCTTGATTTAATTGTCTCATTTAATGGCACTAAAGAAGCCATTTCTTGCGTGACATTATATACATCAATACTTCTAATAAAAATGGCAAATGGTGTCAGTGCTGTCATCCATTGCCAAAGCATAAAATGTAAAATGAGCTCTTTTACTAATTAACTTTCCTCTCCAAACTTCTCTTGATAGATTTTCCAGTTTCTTCAATTCACCTGGCAAGACAAACTGATTTTAGCCTTGGCACCTGTAGCTCAGCGGTTAGGGCACCGGCCACATACACCAGGGCTGGGAGGTTTAAACCTGTCCCAGGCCTGCCAAACAACAATGACAACTACAACAACAACAACAAAGGAGCTTGGTGTTGTGGAGGGTACCTGTAGTCCCAGCTACTTGAGAGGCTGAGGCAAGAGAATCGCCTAAGTCTAAGAGTTGGAGGCAAGAGGCAAGAGAATCATCTAAGTTCAAGTGCTGTGAGCTGTGATGTCACAGCACTCTACTGAGGGTGACAAAGTGAGACTCTGTCTCAAAACAAAACAAACAAAAAAACTGATCTTAAATATATCCCCCTTTTCCAGGGCAAATCATATCTGCCATGCTTTCCATACATTACATAATAAACTCACCATCAGTCAATGATTTTGATTTTGATTTTTTGCTATTAAATACGCTGTCACACAACTAGCTTTTACAATGGAATCTTAGTTGTAAATTAAAATAAGTTTTTTTGTAGAGAAGACAATTTTTCAGTTCCACTATTTGTCCATGTAACTCCCTCTTTAATACGCATTCAATTTGGCAGCATGTTTTTGCATATAATGCCTTTCAAACTATAGTCTTCGAAAACTTGCACCAGGTTCCCAACAAATTAAGCAGAGTGCCTATTTGCCTCAATTAAAATGTAGTCATCGGTCCACTTTTCATTGAACAATCTTCCTTCATTCATAATTTTTCTTTTTGGGGGTTATTTTTTCTTTTGAGACACTATAAAAGCCATGCTGGGATCAAAAAAATATGAATAGATAAAAGACTATATCTATTCTTATTATGAAAATTACTTGAGAATAAGATATCACAGAAGGCAAGGTTTGAGCCCTTCCACATCTTGGCTGCCACTGCAGGGCAAGACAGAGGCCAATTATAAAGCAAAGCAGGAGACACATGAGATGCCACCAAGATGTGGAAATCCCCTTACTAAGAATGCTCACCTGACTTCTAAATAAACACCTAATGCTGCAATGGTATGTGGAAATATAATTGATAATTGCTGCCTCGCCATGAGCACATATAACCTCTGGTGGTGTCAATTCAACTGTCTGAGCTTGGAAGATAACACACGGGAAGCCACACACCACTGTAGAACTGAAGCCATACGTGTGTCCAAAGAAGGAGAGTGTATGCATGTTTATTTTACATGGCATTGTGACATAGCGTCATCTACAAAGTTCATGCTTGAGAACTGCCCAATCAAGTTCCATCAAAAATCACAAAAAACTCTCATAATGTTTTTAGTAAGTTTCAAATGTTGTGTTGGGCCATGTTCATAGCCACCCTGGGCCACTTGGACACTACTGCTCCAGATTCAGGCTATGCTATTAGGGTGCTCCTAGCAGCAAGTTACAGAAAGCCCCGTCCCACCCAGGTCACATTAGGACTTGTGGTATTGTACAGGGAGAAGTCAGAGGTGGGCAGCTCCCGGGCCACTTCCCGCATGGCCTGGCTTCTCAGCCATCCTCCTGGCTTCGCTTTCCTCTCTGTGTCATCTCATCTCCAGCCTGAGCTTGAAGGCTCAGGAAAACATGTGCTGACATTGGATGTTTCGTGTCCTGGATTTAAAAAAGAAGATGCTCTTCTAAGAGTAAGAAATTTTTCCCTGGAAGCCTCGGCTGATGTCTCCTCACATTTTCTTGGTCAGAATTCTGTCTTGAAGTACAGTTTTAAACTACTCATTGGCAAGTGTTTGGTTTGCTCAGACTGGTCAGTTCCAGGCTGAAGCTGGGGGTGGAATTTACTCCCACTGAATCAGGTAGAGGAGATGAGAACTGTTGAATGAAAACAGAGATCCAGTAAGTAAAGGAAAAAAAGACTCTACCTATCACTATTGCTCATGACATGATTAATTTTAATGTTACCTACACCTCCTGGGTGAAGGACTCAACTACAACTTGGACTTTACCAAACAAATGCAAACAATGTAACCTAACTATCCATGCCCTTATATTAATAAAAAAAATCTTCTAAAAAATTTTAATGCTACCTCATTTGGAGATTGGAAATATGGGTTATATTCATGTTAGCAAAACGTCGGATGGAACCTAAATGGAAGCTAGAACTATGGCAAAAGCTTCCCCTAAGTGCCCTCTCCCTTCCACCCTCTGTCCTCCACAGGGTGAGCAGAGTCATGCTTACAAAACATGAGTGGATTCCCATCCCTCCACTGCTCAAAACCTCATTGCTTTCCATCCACTGGGCATAAATTAGAAATAAAAAATAATACTAATAATAGCAGCTAATACGCTTTGCCTGCACTGTCTGTGTCCAGCCTCCTCTCTGACCTTTGCTCACCCTTCCTCGCTGTGTGTTCTTTTCCTTTTCTTCTCTCTCTCTCTCTCTCTTTCTCTCTCTCTCTCTCTCTCTTTTATTTGCTATTCCCTGAAAAAGCTCATTCGCATCTCAGGACATCTCAAGACATTTGCACCTGCTGGACTCTGCCTGGATTGCTATTCATACCCATGTTATTTGGCATTACTTGATCTTTCATTTTATTCTGGTCTCTGCTCAGCTGTCTGTCTTTCAGAGAAGGCTTCCCTGACCACCTTGTCTAAATCAGCCCTGCTCCCCCACTCTTCTAACCCTTGACCCTGCCTTACTTCTATCTCTTAGATACTTTTTCATTTCATTTCATTTCACAGAGTAAGTCTCACTCTGCTGCCCAGGCTAGAGTGCAGAGGTGTGATCATAGTTCACTTGCAAACTCCAACTCCTGAGCTCAGGCAATCCTCCCACCTCAGCCTCCTGAGTAGCTGGGACTACAGGCACCCAACCACCACCTACCTATTTTTGTTTTTTTGTAAAGACAGGCTCTCACTAAATTGGCCAGGCTGGTTTCAAACTCCTGGCCTCAAGCAACCCTTCTGCCTTGGCCCCCCAAAATGCTGTGATTACAGACAGTTTGCCTTCAAAATATTTTTAGTTGAGAAATATATCCCAAACAGAGAAGTGTATAAATGTATATTTACAATTGAAACAACAATATTAAATCAGCACTACTGTGCCCACCGCCCAGATTAAAGAATAGAAACTGTTAGTGCATTTGCGTTTGCTCCTCTCTCCTTTCCAGAGTTATCCCATCTTTTAGGTTGATCATTCTTTTCATCTTCCAATGTTTTAACACACACACATGTATCCTAAATTTTATATTGGTTTACTTCTGAAAAACTGAGTAGTGGGGACAACACCCTCGAACTCCTGATTCGAGGTGTTGCCCGATTCATGAATAGTTCTTTGCTTAAATAACTTCTGCTAAATTTAACTTGTCTAAGTTTTTCTTTTAATAATATCCGGACTATGTTTTTCTTTGAAATTACTTCTAGGACCTCATTATGGTAATAACAGGCTAATTGTTTATTGTATTATCCATAAATCATTCACCAAAGTAAATTTTAAACTCCAGAAGTGAGTTTAGAAGTATTAAATATTTCAGCTACTTCCCAGTGTCCTTTTCTGGTTTCTCTTTTTGCTGTAAAGGTATAAGCATGGACTCTGGAGAAACTGTCTTGATCAAACTCTGGGCCTGCCCTTTAGCTGCGTAAACTTGGAGAAGTTATCTAACTTCTCTGTGGTTTGGATTCCTCATCTGTAAAAGGTATGTAATAGTGTTAGTAGTACTATAAAGAGGGAAAAAAGAAAGAGAACCGAGTAGCAAATTAGTTGTACAAGGAAAGGGCAACACCATCAGTGTTAGAGGAAAGCTCTAAGAAGACAGTGACTGGTGTCCACGTCTCCATGGGCTGACATGTGCTTGGCAGGGCTGTAGTGGAGACCAAGCATGGGTACCCAGTAGGAAATGGTCACAGGGATTGGTTGTTCTGTATTTTCTGCTTTTAAGTTTGGCATGCCCTACCTCCATCTCACAAGGGCAGCTCAAAGCAAGATACTTCCAAATACTGGCATGAATGTCCTTGGCTGATCCAGGCAGCAGCAGGGCTTAGGAAGACATGCAAGGAAGGACAATGGTTCCTAAATTTTTATCTCTAGCCTGGACTTCTCCCTGTGCTCCAGACTCATGTGTCCAACTGCCTAATGATTTCTCCATAGATGTACAAGAGGCATTTGCTAGGTCCCAAACCAAGTTTCAAGTCCCTCCAAAAAATCTTGCCTCTCTCTGAGCTTTCTGTCTCTTAAAGGACAGCTTCTTTCTTGCAGCTTGTCTTGGAGTTATCTATACAACCCATCATTATCTCTTCTTTTTCATACTCTATGAATTTCATTTACAGCAAATCCCACCAGTCCTACCCTAAGATTATATCCAGAATCTGACCTCCCTTCACCAGGTTCCCTGCCTCTTACCCTTCTCAATCTATCAATAAAACCCACTTGGATAACTTCAGTAGCTTTTGAACAAGAATGCTCCAAGAAGGAAGGAGTGTTTTGCCTGTTGCCTTTATAATTTTAGTCTCAGAGTCTAAAATATTGCTTGGCACATAGTAGGCACTTAGTATGTTTTGATGGAATGAATGGACCAGTTGTACTAGGCACTTCATGAAACTTTCCTTCTCTAAATTCATGTCCATCAATCCTAACATTTTCTTAATATTTCATTGATTATTTCCTCCTCTCTATTATCTCTGTTCTTTTTTCTGGAACTCCTACTCTTCAGAATTTGAACAACCTAGAATCATACTCCCCTTTCTACTTTCCATATCTTTATCTTTTTTCCTCTGCTTTTTGGAGAGTTTCCTCAACTCAGTCTTCTGACCATTTAAGTTTTTCATTCCACTATCCTGTTTGTAACTTCTAGGAGCTCTTTTTTCTTCCCTTGATTTTTTCTTCCTTAATAACTGTGCTCATGGATATACAAGGTCTTTGTCCATCTTTCTGAGAATAGCATGTGACACCTGCTCCTCCTCTTCTCAGAACAGTGGGCCCTCTTGTCCTGCTGTCCAGAGGTCCCCGGAAGAGAACAAAACTGCAATGCCCAGTGGAGTGGAAGGGGTGTCAGGGTCTTGGGACAGAATAGCTCTTTAAATGGGCTCACCTGTCCTTCTTTCCTTAGCTTACCTCCTTCACCTCTGGTTTTAGAGATACCTGGTTCTTCTAGTCCCTGTGCCTTTTGAGAGTTCTGTGACATAAACTGAGCTGGTCTAGAGATTCAGCTTGCTTAGTTTGGCAACCAATTACTGGTTGTCTCTCTGATTTACAACTTCTAAATTCTGCTTTTGTTCATCTCCTATTCTCTTAGATTCTATAGAGCTGTGTCTTTAAAAAAAAATCCCTTTACCTTGGTTATAGTGCTATTTCCAGAGAGATCAAACTGGACGCAAGTGTTTATCCTATTAACCTAGAGCTCCTTCTTCTATGTTCTTTCATGCCACCATCATGATTGGGCACCATGTTCTATTTTTAATTGCTTACTTTTATGTTTCCCCCACCCCCATTGGAATGGTAACTCTTTGACCATAGAAGATTTGATCTGTCATTTTATTACTATTTTGCTAAAACTAATATTTGTATATACTCAACAAAATACACTAAATAATAGAGGCTCCAAAGAGGAATTGTCTTTTATACACATTCACACTCCCCAACTCTGCCAGCAACTTGATCCTTGGGCTTCTGGCCTCTAGAATGGTGGGAAAATAAATCTCTGCTGCTTAATAAATAAATAATAAATACATCTTTGCTGTTTAAACCACCCACTCTGTGGTACTTTATTATGGCAGCCTTAGCAAACTTCAGTTCTGATATTTCATTAAAGCAATTAGGTTTTGTTACTTTTATTGTTTTTGGCTGCCATAAAACACTGCTGACTCAGACAGAGGACTAAAACTCGAAGAAGTTTTTAGCTGGTGTGCTAAGGTTAGATAAGAAAGAATTTGTCTTTATATTTAGAGGTAATCTGGGGGTTAGGACTTCCTTATGTGAATTTGAGAGGACACGATTCAGCCCCAAACATTTTACCCTTCGGCCTTTACCAAATTCATGTCCTTCTCATGTGCAAAATATATTCTCCCTCATCCCAATAACCCCCAAAGTTCAAAATCTCATCTAAAGATGACATGAGTGAGGTATAATTCATCCTGGGGGAAAATTCTTCTCCAGCCAGAAGCCTGTAAAACCAGACTACAAGTTATTTGCTTCCAAAATATAACGGTGGGACAGGTATAGGGAAAGCATTTCCATTTTGAAAGAAAGAAATCAGAATGAAGGGGGTGTGGTGGGCCCCAAACAAGTCCCAAGCCTAGCAGAACAAATTACGTTAGATTTTAAGGTTCAAGACTAATCCTCTTTGTCTCCATACTCTGTCCTTTGAGCTGACAAGAGTGGCCCTGCCTGCCATTGGAGCCCACCAAAGTGGTCTTCCCATCCCCTGGGCCCTTGGTGGGAACTCTCACTCCTCAGAAATGGAGGAGGAAACAGGCTTGTCCCTAGGCTTCTTTGAATTAATAATCAAGGTCTTAAATTAATAATTAACATCAACAACAAAAAGGCAACCAATCTAAAGATGCATGCATTTTAGCTCACCGCAAGAAGGGAGGAAATTGCCTTTATAATACAGGTCATATGCCCACTACAAGGATGGTAAACTAAGACCCAAAGGTCTCTGAACTCCAATCTCCTCATCTCCAAAAGACAGACACCTTGTTTCCCCCCAAATAAGACCTACCTAAAAAATAAGCCCTAGCAGGATTTCTATGCATTTGTTAAATACAAGCCCTACCCTGATAATCAGACCTAGTTATGGGCATGGCTATGCAGCATATCTGCATAGCCACACCCTGCATTTCGGTGCAGAGCAGAAAGGAAGACTGGAATACCTTTTATCTGCCACAGCTCCTTGCACGGGTGCACGTGTGGTAACCGCGGTGCAGGCATCCTATTGCACATGTGCAAATGGCTAGGGGAAAGGAGTTCACGCATCACTAGCACCAGCCCCACCAACAAGGTCAGCTCCCCCTGTCAGGTTCCAGGAGAAGATGACTTAAGTGTATTTGAATAAACATAGATTGTTATATTATACTTAATAAAAATAAGACAGCCCCTGAAAATAAGCCATAGTGTTTCTTCTTAATGAAAAATAAATATAAGACAGTGTCTTATTTTCGGGAAACCATGGTATTAAACTCAAAATTCTATTCCATGAAAAATTATGGTCTGTATTAAAAATATAAAGGCAGTAACTTTCTAGAGATGTGTACTATCAAAGTCTTAATACACGTTCTTAAAAATATCATCAAAAGATTTAAAACAAAACTATGTATCCCAGTTTTTAAAAAATGAAATGAAAAGACGTTGTATCTTCTGTTAAATATTTACGTAGTAGAAAAAACAAAACAAACAGTACAGGTTTTGCCTTAACAGGGTTTAAAGGGCCCACAATCCTCAGGTCAGCAGAGAGGGGACAAAGATAGGACAGAGGGATGCCACATGGGGGCTGTGGTCACCAGTCCTGGGGACAGACCCTGATGACAGCATGGGGGTGGGTGTGACTTCTGGGAGGGTAAAGCTAGAGCTAACAGCCACTTCCTCGGCCTACCTTCACGGCTTTGTCTTTCACAAGGGAATGTATTTTTATTCTCTTTTAAAAGATAGCCTTAGGAAAATTTCTCCTATCTTACAGCAAGAAACCTTTCCCCACCACATGAGTACTTACCAGGACTTAATTTCATGTGTTCTTTCCTATGTCTCAGGATCTGGTAATTGAAAGGAACTTACGGGGTGGCACCTGTGGCTCAAGGAGTAGGGTGCCTGGCTCGGCGCCTATAGCTCAACCGGCTAAGGCGCCAGCCACGTACACCTAAGGTGGCGGGTTCGAATCCCCAGCTCAGACCTGCCAAACAACAATGACGGCTGCAACCAAAAAATGGCCGGGCGTTGTGGCGGGCGCCTGTGGTCCCAGCTACTTGGGAGGCAGAGGCAAGAGACTCGCTTGAGCCCAGGAGTTGGAGGTTGCTGTGAGCTGTAATGCCA
>CAUYTI010135076.1:0-24563 GCA_963575145.1 Galago senegalensis
CGCCACAACGCCCGGCTATTTTTTATTTTTTGGTTGCAGCCATCATTGTTGTTTGGCGGGTCCGGGCTGGGGATTCGAACCGGCCACCTTAGGTGTACGTGGCTGGCGGCTTAGCCGGTTGAGCTATAGGCGCCAAGCCTAGAGCAATTAAACTTATAGTAAAAATAAGGTCAACTTCCTTTATATATTTATATTTTCAAAAAAAGTTGCCAAGAGCTGCCAAATCAAGGATTGCCAGGTCAGTCAGGATAGGCTCTGTTGTCCTGTAAGAACAGCAAAACTCTCAGTATAGATTATTGCAAGTCAGCTAAGTTTGTAATTCCACAAGGCTCCACCACCATATTACAAGCCAGAATAAGCAACTAGTTACATATTAGCTCTCAAATTATACCCAAAAATGACATATTACTGCTCACATTTCACTGGCCAAAGATACACGGTCCCATTTAACTTCAAAAGTACAAGAAAATGCAATCCTGCCATGTAACATGTATTCAAAAAAGGAGTAAACTAGAAAGATGTGATGAACAGCAACATTGACTGCCATAAAAGGCCCCACATCTCACCAAATATCCTGTTCTTCCACTGGCAAAATATACTCACCACTCCTTACAGAGACAATGTAAAAGTCATGTTATCCAATTTAGAGTTCAGGATCTCCGGTGATAGACAAAGTCTCTACATCTATGGCTGGTATGAAGTCAAGGCTGTGGCTTCTCTCATTCTTAGGCTTAAAAACTAAAAAGGCAAATTATCTGATCTATGAACCCAATAAACAGGAAAACAAGACAAGATAACCAAAATAAATACGTTCACCAAGTGACAAAAATGAAAGAAGACGCATCTTTAGCCGTTTTAAAATCTGCAGGGCAAAACTGTGAAGATCCCCTTACATTGAATGAAAAATGACTTTTGATTAGGCCTTAATTTCACTTTCTGAAAGTCACACCCTTACCATTTTCTTCATGGTGCCAGTCTCCACCCCCTGAGGTAGTCCTCCTTTCCCACAGGTGCCACACCCAGGGGGGACACCAAGATACACACATTCTTTGGAGTGAGAGCTGCTTCTTTCTGCCCATAAATGGCATTATTTTAAGCCTCAAATAGTTCTATCCTTTCTTTTACTGCAGTCTAATGGTTTATCAACATGACTTTCTTACAAATATAGAAAACTTTTTTTTTTCCGCAGTTTTTTCTTGGCCAGGGCTGTGTTTTACCCGCCACCTCCAACATATAGAGCCAGTGCCCTACTCCTTTGAGCCACAGGCGCCACCCAAAATATAGAAAACTTTTTATCTACTTGATTCTAATTATTTCGAGGTGCCAATAGCCATAGTCAAGTTTATTTCTAGACATATTTCTTTTATTTGCTGTGTGTTTATTTCTTTGTTTTGCTTTCTTGCCACCACATCTACCTCCATAATAATAATAATACATAATAATAATTATGTATACTATGAGAATATCAAAAGTGGAGGATAGCTCATTTATCTCTTTTTCCTGAGCCATGTTCTTTAATTTAAAGGATTTACTGATTGTTCCCTTAAGATATTCACAAGTTTCAGAAATGGGTATACTGAGTGAACACTTGGTTTGATTCTTATCATGTGGTTGAATTTTAATGGATTTGTCCTTTTGTATTTACTAGTTGACTTTGTGAAGCTTCCCCTTGTCCAGCCCTGCATGTTTGTGAATTTGTAGATTTAGTCTATTCCATGTAATCCTCATTTATAAGCAGACCAATTTTCTTCAGAGCTTGTCTCTATCTTATACTACACTGTCAAATGCAATCAATAGAAGCTAGCTTACATTTCTAATACTTCACTTAAACCCTCTTTCCTATGAGTTTCAGATTAATTTGATTCATAATTTTCCTTCTACATCATTGCATATGACATTTTCCCAAAAGTTTTTACCACAACATGTGGATTGCTCTACTTCCTCTCTCCAAGAACCATTTTTTTACACGTTGTCTTCAAATCTTTAAGCCAATACCACATATTTTAGATTTTTAATGATAGTCCCTACTCCTGGTACCAATTTTACATAGAAAAGGGGATTGTAAAATGGTACGATCACTTTGGAAAGAGTCTGTCATTTCCTCAAATGATTAAACATAGAGTTAATGTATGACCCAGCAATTTCACTCCTAGGTGTGTACACAACATCTTGTACATGAACTATTATACCTGCATTATTCATAACTGCCAGAAGGTGGAAATAATCCAAGTGTCTATCAATGGACAAATGGATAAACAATGTGGTATAACCATGCTATAAAATATTGTTTGGCTATAAAACAAATGAATGAAGTACTGTCCCCAGTGGCTGTGGAAGATGGCAGGGACATGTCCTGGTGCTCTGTGGCTGAAGCCATCTCCTGGACTATCTGGTAGCCATCATGGCCAAGCAGGTACTGCTAGGCTGTATGGTGGTGGTCATGCACTCTAAAGGCATCAACAATTTGTATAGAAACAAATTAAAATACCTGGCCTTCTTCTGCAGGTAATGAACATCAACCCTTACAATGAGACCCACCAAGCCACACACCCACCCCACTTAACCACTGCATCTTCTGGCAAACAGTGCAAGTCATGCTGCCCCTCAAGGCCAAGCAAGGCCAGGCAACCTGGGCTGCTTCAGGGTATTTGATAACATCTCACCACCCTATGAGGAATAGAAGTGAATGGTGATTATTATTGCCCTCAAGGTGTGCATCTGAAACTTGTGAGAAATTTTGCCTACTTGGGGGTACCTAACACATGCAATTGGCTAGAAGTACCAGGCAGTGACTACCACCCTGGAGAAGAAGAAGGATCTACTACCAGAAGAATAGAACAGCTCATAAAGCTATGGAAACAGGCCAAAAAGAATGTGGAGAAGAAGGCCAGGCATGGTGGCTTATGCCTGTGATCCTAGCACTCTGGGAGGCCAAGGCAGGTGGATCATTTAAGTTCAGGAGTTCTAGACTAACCTAAGAAAGAATGAGACCCCAGCTCTACTAAAAATAGTCAATTGTGGTGGGCACCCATAGTCTCAGATACTTGGAAGGCTGAGACAAGGTAATCACTTGAGCCCAGGCATTTAAGGTTGCTATAAGCTATGACACCAGAGCACTCTACCTAGTTCAGCAGAGTGAGAGTCTATCTCAAAAAAAAAAAAAATAAGAAGAAGGTGGAGAAGAAAATTGAAAAATAATCAGAGGTCCTTAAGATCCATGGACTCCTGGTTTATGCCCAATAAAAACTGTTTATTCCTCATGCTTGTCCTGGCCTGCCCCTCCTCCACAACTGCCCCAGGTTGTGAGCGACCCAGGAGTGGTAGTCCAGGTACTATAGGCAGCTTGGAACTTAGAAGACTGGAGACAAGGAGAGGGCCTTCGTCACTGCCTTTTTATAGGATTACTTGAAGTGATTCTAAGACTCAGGCAGACATACAGTAATCTGTCTATAACCTACTTGTTCATGAGAGAGCTTTAGAACATTGTTAGTAAGAATAACCAGCTACTTCAGTTTCAATATTAGCAAACATAGCCTGGAAGACTAATTGGAGCAGAGCCCTAGTCATGAATGAGGCATCTGTTTTAACTCCCCACATGGTCGTACACTATACTCTGTTAGCTGCTGGAGTGTGAGAGGACACTCCTGAGGGCAATGTGAGCCTGTTATTGTACCAAGCATTTATAGATGCATAGACTGGGAAGATGTGTGACCAAGTGGTCACAGGTATCACCCTGGCTCCTTCCTGTGTTTTGTAATCAGAAAATAATTAGTTTCAAAGAATAAAAATAAAAACACAAAGTACAATTTAGATGAATCTTAAAAACATCATACTAGGTGAAATAAGTCAGTCACAAAAGTTCTCATATTATATGACTTCATTCAAAAAAAAATTGGCAAATCTATACATCTATAAAGGCAGAAAAAGGATTAGCAGTTGCAGTTGCTTAGGGGTTGGACAGCTACAGAAGAGTAGAGTAATAGCCAGAGTATGAGAGTTTCTTTCTGAGATAATGAAAGTGTTCTGAAATCGACTGTAGTAGTAGGTGCAGAACCCCATTGAATTATACACTTTAAAAAGGCAAATTGTATGGTATGGGGCTCATACCTCAATAAACTTATCTAAAAAAAAATTTGCTACTACCAACAAGAGTATTGCAGTACATTCAAGAAACTTGACACAAATACACAAATGTCTGATTCAAAATGAATTGTTAAGAAAAGTTAACAAACCTGGTTTCAGTTCTTGCCCAAAGGGAATTTTGTTCTCATATAAAATAGTTCTTCAGCTAGGTGTGGTGGAGCACACCTATAGTCCCAGCACTCAAAAAGCTAAGGTGGAAGGACGGCTTGAGCCCAACAATTCCAGGCTGCACTGAACTATCTATGATCACACCAGTGTACTCTAGCCTGGAGATGGAGCCAGACCTCATCTCTAAAAATAAATAAAATAAATATTTCTTTGTAGCTTCTATACAAAGAAGATAGAGATAGATGGTCCACTGGGTCTAAAGAAATATGGTATTTTGTGGGCTTTTATATGATTAAAAAAAGATAGAGTTTTCAAAATTTAAGCTCTGAAATAATGAATCCACTCTTTTCCTTTATCATAACCTCTCCCAGTTCCTTGAAACCATCATCCATCTTCTGATTTTACTTGCCTTCTTAAAAAACTTAAGCAGAGCTCTCTGAAATGATGCTTTCTTTGACCTTGGGGACACACATGGGGACCTGGACCTACCAGGACGGCATTTAGTCACCACTGGCAGAAAGCAGGCTCCTCTGGGGCTCCTCAAAGGGCAGTTCAAGTGACATCCACCAGTGGTAATTCTGGTGCCATGGCAAGTGCAGACAAGGATGTGCTCTGTCACCTGGACATCCTCAAAATCAGTATAAACATCCAATAACTGGACATTATACACAAATGAGCCCAGAAGCTGATGAATGAGTCTGTTTTCCAGCCCACACCCAGAAAGTTAGGGGTGAGGAAGGAAGGAAGGCAAACACAGCTGGAGGCTATCGGCCCAAAATCAGTCATCATAAATAATATTGCTAGCTAATTTGCCATTGTAGTAGCCACTAACCTAGCTGTAAGATTATTCTTCTAACAATGCATATGTATTTAAATGTTTGGTCTGGAAAAATTTCTTTTCATTATCTAAAAATGAAAAACTAGCCAGATGTTGTGGTGCACACCTATAGTCCTACTATCGACTGTAGTAGGAGGTGCCGAACCCCACTGAATTATACACTTTAAAAAGGCAAATTGTATGGTATGGGGATAATGAATCTCTTTTCATTATCTAAAAATGTTATATATTTTTCAATGAAAAAAAGGAGAATATGTTTTTTAAAAGTTTTTGAAACAGATTTCCGTGCTAAAATTGAATGATCCTATGAAATGTGATTTGTTATTTTTATTTTATTACATACTTACGTGAATAACATTTTTATCATTAATGATAATGGTTCAGGCAGCTGTCTGCATTCTCAGTTCTTGGTGTGCTGTTTGCCAAGGAATGACCAGACCCACAAAAACCAAAGCAAGCATAACACTAAGTTTATTGAGGAAGAGAAAGATAGATTTACAGAGCAAGAGCAAGACATAGGTTTACAGAGCAAGATATGTTCTCCGTACACAATAGATGGGCCCCTGGTAACAGTCCACAGTCCTGTTTTATAACATCTGGATTTGGCCCTCCATGTGGTTCAGATGTCACCATGGCACCACTTTGATGGAAAATTAATGATACAACAATTACCCTTGTTATTTTGGGCCACTTTCCAAATCCTGTTGTGCCCAGGCTGGCTACCTGGCCCAAGTGTGGCAATTATTCAAGATAGGATTAAGGTAGGGCAGCACTAAGAAGGAGCCCACCCTTGTCCTTCTTCCCAGGTAGGACAATTGCTGGAGCTGGGGTCAAGGTGAGGTAGCACCAAGCCTGGGTACCTGCCCTTTGCCCCCCAGGAGAGCCAGAGGTCTTAACTATCTATCTAATGTGACTATCAAGAATTTAAAAGAATCATCATCTAAAAGTCTTAATCGGGCCAGGGGTAGTAACTCATGCCTGTAATCCTAGCAGGAGGCTGAGGTAAGTGGATTGCTTGAGCTCATGAGTTTGAAAGCAGCCTGAGCAAGAGCAAGACCTCATCTCTAAAAAAAAAAAAAAAAATAGCCGGTCATTGTGGCAGTCACCTGCAGTCTGAGCTACTCAGGAGGCTGAGGCAAGAGGATCTCTTGAGCCTAAGAGTTTAAGGTTGCTGTGAGCTATGATGTCATAGCATTCAACCCCAGGGCAGCTCTGTCTCAAAAAAAAAAAGTCTTGATCAGGAATTACATATGGTTATTTTAGGGGGAAAACAACCCTGATTTTAAAAAATGATATGCTTATGAAATTAAACTTGAGTTTTTCATTAAAAAATTTGAAAAGGTGTTATTTAGAGGCTGGGCCCAGTGACTCATGCCTGTAATCCTAGCACTCTAGGAGGTCTAGGCGGGTGGATTGGTTGAGGTCAGGAGTTTGAGACCAATCTGAGCAAGAGCGAGACCCCCGTCTCTAAAAATAGGTGTTGTGATGGCATCTATAGTCCCAGATACTTGGGAGCCTGAAACAAGAGAATCACTGGGGCCCACCAGTTTAAGGTTGCTGTGAGCTATGACTCCAGGGCACTCTACTGAGCATGTCAGAGTCTCTGTCTCAAAAAGAAAAAAAAAAGATGTTATTCAGGATTGAATACAAATTCAATAGTTAATATTTTCCATAATATTTGCTTTTCTCTATTTTCATATAGTATATACTACTAAAAAATAAAATAACAAAATAATTTTTCCAACAAGTCCCATAAAGATGCCTACAAATGCCACAAAAATTGTCCTTTCTGTGTCATTTTCCTGCCAAGACATGAAAAAAGTAGAAAAGCATTAATTTAAATCCAGTAGTCAACCATTTCAAGGAAGCCCTCAACAATATTGTCTGTTTTCTATCCCCTCCCTCATTCTCCCAAGGGTGCGTCTCTTTATCACTCCAACTCACAATCCTGTTTACCCTGGTATGTGTACACAGTCCCACTCCCAGGTGTCAATGTCTTGCTGGGGAATATGACCAAACTGCAATAAACAGATGCATAGTCTTCCCACATATTACCTAAAAGCATCAGGGGGTGTGTTCTCCTTTTGTAAGAGTGAAACTATATATTATAGACTGGGTTGTGCCCTGCAAAATTCATATATTGAAGCCCTAACCTTCAGTGTGACTATATTTGGAGACGGGGCCTTTAGGGAGGCAATTAAGGTTAAACGGGTCATAGAGTAGAGCCTTAATTTGATAGGACTGGTGTCTTCATAAGAAGAGGAAGAGACACCAGAATAAACGTCACGTGAGGAGGAGAGAAGGAAGCAGTCTGCAAGACAGAAGAGAGGCCAAACCAGAAACCAAACTTGCAGGTGCCTGGATCTTAGACTTCCAACCTCCAGAACTGTGAGAAAAAGAGAGTTTTGTTGTTTAAGTCACCCAGTCTGGTGCAATTCTGTTAGTGCCGCCTTAGGTGACTAGGACCCAATCCTAGAAGAGTGACACTGTTGGTCATTTACTACATGTTTTGCTGTGTTTGCTTATATCCTACCTTCTTACTTCTTGCCTCTGTGGAAAACGAAAACAAGAAAAACAGCTTCTTCTGTGCAGAGTCCATCCTTCCACCTGCAGCCTTCCTGGCAGCCCTTTCCATCCCACATCATCTCTGTTTCTCCCTTTCCCAGGGACATTTTCCTTTCTCTTTGGGATCAAGTCACTTCAGGACACTAAATTATTAGGGGGAAGGTGGTTTTTAGGCAAGAAATCAAGTGAAGAGAGATGGATAGTCTTGAGGAAATATTTGTTCAGAGAATAAATAGCAAAATCTAAAGAATGCTCCTTGTCCTTTAACAAAGTGAGCTCTCATGTGATGAAAATAGTTCTTCTCTCCAGATTCATTGTCATGCTCCCTTTATGGCTGCTGGATTAATAGTATACTAGATTCCTGGGCTTGGGCCTCCCTTTTCTCGGTTCTATGCTGACTGTCACTTTCTGTTAATTAATTTCCATCTAGAGATAAGTAATGTAATTATGAACTGCTAAATTTTCCATTTACTGTAGTATATGAAGTTGCAATTTAATTATGTTACAGCTGTTTACTATTAATATGATTCATTTATGCCTAAAGACTCTTATCTATGCTCACTGTCTCCATTTCCTGACTTTCCACACATTTCTCAGCCCACTCCACAGACATTGCTCTTGTCATGAGCATGTTGCAAGACGAGAGTGGCTAGTTGCCATCCTTTCCTTCTGGAACTTCTTGGTGCAATGGCACAATTACCCACCACCACAGTCTTCCTCTGGGAATGAGTGGTACTACACTGGGTCTCCTCCAGAGCACTTTTTCTGTCTCCTTTCCTTTTCCTCCTTCTTCACAAGATCTCTAAATGTTGGAGCACCTCCAGATCTTTCCAGGACCTTCTTCTGTTCTGTATCAACACTCTCTCCCCAGCGGATCTTAGCCGATCTCCTGCTTTTAAATGCCATCAATATGTGGATGCCTCCTTAATGTTTATCTCCAGCCCAGCTTTCTCACCAGGGCACCAGACCCACATATTATACACGACACACTCACTGGGATGTGATACACCCACTTGGATATCTAACAAATATGTCAAACAACCTGTCCGAGTAGAATTCTTGACTTTCTCACTAACCTTGTTTACTCCAAGTGTTTCCACAGGTCAGTAATACTGTAAGGTCAGAACTATAGCATATCATTCATTAGGTTGCTCAAGCCAGAAACTAAATAGCCATCCTTAATCATTCTTTCCCCCTTCCATCCATCATTAAGTCCTCTTTCTTCTGGTTCCATATTATATCTAAAATCTGCCCTCTTCTCTCCATCCCCACTGCCTGAACCCTCGTCCAATTGCCCTTGTCCTGTCAAGATTGTGAAAAGTGACTTTGAGCTAGTTTCTTTGCCCTCAATCTTAGCCTCTTCCATCTATTCCCCAAACAGCAATCAGATTGTTCTTTGAAAAACAAAAAAGCAAAAAAAGCAAATCGTATCACTTTCCGAATATAAATCTATCTATTGCCAAAATAAAGTCCGAGCTCCTTACTCTGGTTTGGCTCCTACCTCCTCTTCCACATTTTTATATTGATTTTCCACATGGCTGTGTTCTACTCACATGGCTTCCCTTGGTTCCCCTTCTGAGCTGAAGTGTCTTTGCACTTGCTGACACTTGTGACTGTGAAGGTATTCACCAGGTCTTCCCTTTGCCAGCTCATTCCTACCTCTTAGGTTTCAGCTTGCATACCCACCTCCCCACCCACCACACATACAACAAACTCCCTGGATTACCAGATTCAATGGTCTTCCCGCCTCTTCTTTGTACTTACCACAACCTAAAACCATTTGTTTACCTCTGTCCCCCAATAAGAACAGGGCATCGTGTCTTACCACTCTGTGTTTCTAGTCTCTAGGACAGTGCTTGCCATTCAATAAGTATTTGTTGGCCAAATAAATGAATAGATGAATAAATAAGTGAATGTTATTCTGAGCCCACGCCCCACTAACTGATAGACTTGGAAATTCTTAAAGCTCATTTTCACATTCAGTGAGTTCAGAGAGAGTAATTCTACCGGCAGCTAATTTGCATTCATTCCCTATACGTTCTCCACAATTTCATTTCCAGAGAGTAACAGTTCCTTCTGTATTAACTCTACTACCACATGCGCATGTCTACATACTGACTAAAACCAAGAAGGTATTTGTTGCTAAATGTACAGTTCAAAAGCAGATTCTGCTATTCTTTGGATTTGTAGTTTTAAAACCAGAACAGTCTGAGGCAAAACCACCCTGGTTTGACTGGAACTAATGATGGTTCTGGGATGAGAGTAAACCTGGGAAAGATCTTGATAAACCAGAATTATTTGGCCACCTGAAATGTTAGAAGAAAGTGTCCAGATAAAACTTTCACCACTCTTGATTTCAGAGTGGATATGATGAAATTCTCACTCAACCCACAATAAGCATGTAACATGAAAGAAAAGTGAGTTTTGGTTGAGTAAGTCACTGAGATTAGTAGTTTTTAATTCCATATCATATTCTGATCTATCCTCAGAAATGTAGAAATTGGTACTAACCAGTCAGGCGCTACCATAACAACAAAACCTAGCAAATATGACTCTGGGCCTAGGCAATTGGTCGTAAGGAAACTCCAGAGGCTGAAAACATAGTTTTTTAATACTATGCCATGGCAAAACTTTTGATAATTTTGCCACCTGGAATAACATAAATGGAAGATAATACATCTAATGAACTTGTAGCCTTAAAGGAAAAGGTTGGAAATAGAAATTTATCAGCATGTTTTGGTTGCTGTACCTACATTTAGTGAGATATTATAAGAAAATGAAAATCTCAGCTTGGCGCCTGTGGCTCAAGCGCTAAGGCACCAACCACATACACCTGAGCTGACAAGTTCAAATCCAGCCTGGGCCTGCCAAACAATGACAGCTGCAACCAAAAAATAGCCGGGCATTCTGGCAGGTGCCTGTAGTCCCAGCTGCTTGGGAGGCAGAGGCAGAGGCAAGAGAATCACTTGAGCCTAGGAGTTGGAGATTGGTGTGAGCTGTGATGCTATGGCACTCTACCCAGGGTCACAGCTTGAGACTCTGTCTCAAAAAAAAAAGAAAGAAAAGAAAATGAAAATCTCATGGAAATAATTGGTTGATAACAAGCAGGAATATACAGTTTAGAGAGAATGTATAAATTCAGGGATTTGTAGGGTCAGAAGAGGTGATTCTCCTTAAACCTAAGCTATAAAAGATAAAACAGAGAATACCTTTCAGCAAAACAAGATTAAAACTCAGCCTTCTAAAAGAGATCAAAGCTAGGGTTTATAAATAAATTGAGGCAGCACACAGTATATGTTTCAACTGGCTGAAATGGAAAGCAGTTAAGAGTGTGCTTTCACTACTGAAGTCTGATAAGTCCAAGATATCCCAATTAGGTTCAGACACAAGAAAGAATGATGAGAGTGAGAGAATAATAGAAACAGAAATGGGGAAAAAGAAGATGGGAGGAGAAAGAAAAGATACAGAGTAAATCTAAGTATTTGGAACAGAACTATAGGTATGTCATTGGTACATAGTAGCAACTATAATCAGATTAATAGTCTATTAAGTTTAAAAGAGCACTTCTTTCTGTCAATAAATTATGATCCTGGACTAGAATTATCTGTGACTGTTTGAAACTTAGAACAACCTTTGACCTCCAACTGGACAGGAAGCACCCTGAAAAAAAAAAAAAGCTATTTAGTCTCCAAGGAAGGCATATTCTTCAATGTCAGTTTTAAATGAGATCAAAAAGAATCATGCAAAAGAAGAATCTTCAAACAGAAAAACCTGAGGACCACAGAAAACAATGCACAGGGTAGGACATCCTAGAACATAGGATTACGCTAATCAAGGAATATTCTCTATGCTAAAGTAGGGAATCCTTACACCATGGGGAGATTTCATAGACCGGGGGCTGCTGTGTGCTGCCATTCCTCTCTTTCTGAGTGGCAAGTTTCTTCATGGTTAGCCTGTCCCTATCCTACCATTATTTACTGAGTGTTTGAGACGTAGACAGCTTGCCCTGTCGTTCTCAGGTCTCTATATCAAGAAGGACTTTACCCAGACCTGCTTTCGAAATCACTACACATCACTCCCTATAGTGTGGAAACTATCACACATCACCCCAGGAACAACTTCAACCGTATGCAAATTAGGAGGTGACCATTTTACTTGAGAGAAGCAAAATTTTTGGTGACCCTCTGGTGGCTTAGAAATAAGACCTCCATCAGTCTGGTTGCAGAGTGACTATGACAAGCAGAGCTTCCTCGTTGACCTGTTATTCTCTGTAAGTGAGAATAAACTTCTGCTAGTAAAGCCAATGAAATTTTTAATGTTGCTTTTTAACATAGCACATCCTAGCTTGTCTTGACTGACACCGCTAAAGTACATATTCCAGTCTCCTTTGCACTTAGGCTTGAGTTACACACACAAGCCTTATTCACACAATGAGTTATTATCTTAGGGTGTGACAGAGGGATATAGATGAACCACTTCCAGACATGGCTTATAAAACCTCCCATGCATGATCTTTCATTCTCTTCACCCAGTTACCAAATGAATGCAGAGAACTCTGTGGCCCTACTAAAGGGTGGAACACAACACAAAAAGGTCCCTGAATAGCCCATATTGAAAGCTTTCTGCCAATCAAGAACACCCGTTTTGGACTTCACTAAGTCCTATCATATTAAACTATGGATATTTGGAGATGTTATGAACTGAACATTTGTGTTTACCCAAACTTCATATGTTGAAGGCCCAAATCCTAGTGTGATGGCAATTAAGATGGAATATTTTGGAGGTAATTAGGGCAAGATAAGGTCATGAGGGTGGGACCCCTGTGTTGGGATGAGTGCCCATACAAGAAGAGACACCAGAGAGCTCACAACCTCTTTCTACCATGTGATGACACAAAGAAGGCAGCCATTTATCAGCCATGAAGAGAGTCTTCCCCAGAAACCAAACCCAATGGGCACCTTGATCGTGGACTTTCAGCCTCCAGAACTGGGAGAAAACATATTTCTGCTGTTTGTCACCCAGTCTGTGGCACTGTATGATGGCAGCCCAAGCAGACTGAGGGGGATTTGTCTCATCTAACAATTAAAATTTCCCTAATAAATATACATAAGTTGTTTTTTAAATAGCCTTTCATTTGGACATCTTAATTTCTGTGTCTTTTCTAAGTTACCAAGGACAATTACGCTAAATTAATCTCACAAAAGGAAACCTCTGATTCTGTTTATCACACTCCTCCTCAACTACCATGTAAAATCCAGTCTTACCTTTTTCTCCTTTCTTGATCTGTCCTCAACACACACTTGCAGTCTTATCTCTTCCTACCAGCTTACATACCTTACCCTACAAACCGTATGCCTTATAAACCTATACCCCTATTTACCACTATCGAAATGCACCTTTTATTTTCCTGCCTCTCACAACATATACTGAAAGCAGAAGTTGCCATAACATAATCACCAAGGCAATCAATTAAAGCACTGCAACTGAGCTGCCTTCCTTCACTGCTCCCTCCCCCACATGCACCTGGCCAAGCCACCCTTCTACAAGCAACATAAATCACCAGGAGATAATGAAACCCATGGTAGGGAGAAAGGATCACTTTTCCTCCTTTATGAGGCTGGGCATTGTAGCACAGCTGTTAAGCGCACGTATTCTGGAGTTACTCTGCCTGGATTCAAATCTCAGTTCAGCAATTTGTGACCTGTGTGACCACAGGTAATTTACTTAACTCCAATTTTCTCAGCTGTTAAAATATGAACTAAAATAGCCCAAAGACAGTGAAAAAAAAAAAAAAGCAAGCTACAATTAAGGCAAACATAAGCCACTCTCATCAGGGCAGCAACTTTGTAAATCCATAGCGTTTTGCCAATGACTTTAGGATTGTAGGTAACTGACACCTCTTCATGGGCTGCCCCAGCAATTATAGCTGCAAACAGAGAGGATCTTGCTGGAAAAGAGGAATAGGGGAAAGAATGGACTTGAGAAGTGATATATTAATAGATTTGGATTCAAATATCTGCTCTTAAAAGCTAATAGTATGACTCTGAATCATGTATTCAGTCAGACTCCCTGAACTTTATTTTTTCTATATGGAAATGAGAAAAATAATGGCAGCCCTAAAAAACTGATGTGAGAATAAAACATAAGATAACCCATGTAAACAGCCTTGCACACTTAAACCTAAGTCTTTTCTCTCCCCTCCCTACTCATTACAGAAGCAAGAGCAAAATTAATCCTCCTAATTCTTTAAGCTTCATTTTTTATCCCCAGCAATCTGATTATTCAATGTTTCTCCATGTTCTTTGCTTCCTAAGCATTTCTTTCCTAATACAATATTTCATGAGGTTTGTGCTTTTAAGAAGCAATGTAAATTAGCAAAAATGTTCTCTGTTTTCTTCCCAGTGAACTAATTCTCACTGCATTCCAATAAATAAATTGCACCTCATATCTTGCACTTGTGTATGATCTGTGATCCTTTCCATACATTGATGTACCAGCAAATACCATTCTTATTGTTTTCTCCTGGCAACATTTATTTTAACTCAAAATTATACCTAATTGTACCTTGAGTTCAAAACTAGAATTAAAATCATTTTTTGTACCAATCCTGGCCAGTAATATGATCTATTTTGTGTGTTTTCAAACATGAAAATTAGTAGCAAGTATCCCGTTCTTACTTCTCTGTGGCATAACTTATTATCCTTATCCATTAGGCCCTTTGTTTTGTTTGCAGCAATGAAACTAAAAGGAGAGGAAATTTCATGCTCATAGTCATTTTGCTTCATTATGAAAAACAAGTCTATAAATTTATTCATGACTGTTAGTTACTGTGGGATTCTAGTAAAAATAAGAGGGGGCAATGTCGTCACATTATAATAATAAAATATAAATGCCTATATACATCATTTTTCCAGAGTAATTCAAATTAATAGCTTCCATCTAGAAACATCATATAAGGTGTCTACATGGTAAGCAATTGTCAGTAATTAGAGTTTCTTCAACAGCTATTTTATTACTGTTGTATATATAATCCCTTAGGTGCTTATAAAAAAACATTTACTACATTTTATCTTCATTTTAATAACCCATAAGTACTTCAGTTTCCACTTCTAAACATTCATTCAAAATTCAGTTACCATCTACAAATTAAATTATGCTATCACTGAGAAAATGTTTATACATCAAAAGCCTCTGCAATTGCATTATGTTCAATATATTCAATCAATGAATACTTACAGGCCTATTACATAGACACTGTCAGGCCCTGGAGATTCAGTGATGAGCAAAACAGACATAGAAAATGCAGTGAAGGCTATGTTAACCAGTTTGATGAAAACATTTCAAATTGTATATAAAACTAGCACATTGTATTCCATGTTTGCATTAATGTACACAGCTATGATTTAATAAAAAAGAAAAAACAGACATAGATCCCATTCTTATGGATATACAGAAACCTAAGTACACTCATTGTGGATAATATAGAAGTTGAATTAACAAATCACATTTTTGAAGATATTATAAATATTAAATCATGGCCAAGTATTGTGGGAGGTGGAAGGGAAAAGAAATTAAAATGGCTGGAAGTCACACTCTGGATTTTTTAGAAGAAACAGAACTAGAAATAAAATACTCTTTATAAAAAAAAATAAAAAACAAATTCATAAAATATTAACCACTAGATATAATCCCCTCTTCCCACACCCCCTACCTTTTCACAGCACTTATGACATTTCTGAATTGGAAGCCAGTTGAATGTGGCCGTCATGTTTTTTCTCCATTGGCCAGATGTCCCAGTATACTGCTTCTAACCCTAATGACCTGATGCATCAGTTGAATTATATTTAACATGTCAGCGTGCTTATTCAGATGCACCATTTTCTTCCAGCGGAAATTTTTATCTGTGAAATAGACATATATATGTATATATATGCACAAGGATTGTGTCATAGTGTTATACTTTTTTTTTTTTTTTTTGCAGTTTTTGGCCGGGGCTGGGTTTGAACCCGCCACCTCCAGCATACAGAGCAGGTACCTTACTCCTTGGAGCCACTGGCACTGCCCTGTGTCATGTATTTTTAAATAGCAATTTTAGTTGAGGTTAAATATCTAGCAAATATACTGGAATTACACAATATTAACATATTTTTAAATGGTTTAAATAAATTTCAAGAGTATGGATTCGCAATAGGACATATGAAAAATTAGATATTCTTATAGGCTGAAATCATAGAAAACAATCAATTTTCCCATAGAAAGAAAGTATTTGTAAACTAATCCAAGAATAATTGGACCATTAGTGTACCTTACATTGGAAGATTTTTTTTTTTTTTTTTTTTTTTATACAGAGCCTCAAGCTTTCACCCTGGGTAGAGTGCCGTGGCATTACAGCTCACAGCAACCTCCAACTCCTGGGCTCAAGTGATTCTCCTGCCTCTGCCTCCCAAGTAGCTAGGACTACAGGCACCCGCCACAACGCCCAGCTATTTTTTGGTTGCAGCCATCATTGTTGTTTGGCGGACCTGGGCTGGATTCAAACCTGCCACCTCGGGTGTATGTGGCTGGTGCCTTAGCCACTTGAGCCACAGGCACTTAGCCTACATTGGAAGATTAAACAAAAGACACATACACACATACCCAGAATATAGAGCAGTAAAATTAAGGAAAAGATGAAGCAAACAGGCTTGGTGTGATGGCTCACACCTGTAATCTTAGCCCTCTGGAAGACCCAGGGGGGAGGATCCTTGAGCTCAGGAGTTTAAGATCAGCCTGAGCAAGAGGGAGAACCCATCTCTACTAAAAGTGGAAAACATTAGCTGGGTGTTGTGGCAGGAGCCTACAGACCTAGCTACTTAGGAGGCTCAGGCAGGAGGATCACTCAAACCCAGGAGTCTGGGTTTGCTGTGGGCTAGGCTGATGCCACTGTACTCTAGCCCAGGCAACAGAGTGAGACTCTGTCTCAAAAAAAAAAAAAAAAAAGAAGGAAACAATAATTTACTAACTACTCATTTTAGGTGATTTTGTCATTTGTTAATTTAATCAGAGAAGTGTCCATGTAAAGCAAAATACATGGAAAAGGAGTATGCACCCAGAGCAATAGAAAAACAAAGCATAAAGTGCCATAGAAGCCACAAAAAGCAACTTTCAAGAAATAAAAGGAGCACTACCATACGAAATGCAACAGAGATATCATATCAGGTAAGAAAGATTCCAAAAAAGTATCATGGCCATTAGATTCAGCAATAAGGGCAGGCGCAGTGGCTCATAACTATAATCCTGATGCTCTGGAAGGCCAAGGCAGGTGGATTATTTGAGTTCATGAGTTTTAGACCAATCTGAGCAAGAGCAAGACCCCATCTCTACTAAACATAAAAATTAATTAGCTGGGCATGGAGGCAAGTGCCTGTAGTCTCTGATACTCAGGAGGCTGAGGCAAGAGAATCACTTGAGCCCAAGAATTTAAGGTTGCTGTGAGCTATGATGCCAAGACACTCTACTCAGGGTAACAGAGTGAGACTCTCTCCAGAAAAAACAACAGAAAAAGCAATAGGAATTCAATAATGACCTCAGGAAAAGCAGAATCAGCACCTTTTTATGTAGTGTGTGTTCTATTATGAAATATAAAGAGAAAATGAACAAAACTTTTCTTATTTGACTCCGACCAGTGGTGTGCTGGAGTCAGCTCACATCAACTTCCAAGAACTAATTATTCCCTTCTTTTCTCAACCTGTGGTCAGTAATGCCAACTCTAATGGCTTGAATGACAGAAATTTTTTATCTTACAGTTCTGGGAGCTCTGGGAGAATCCATGTCAATAGCTTTTCCAGCTTCTGGAGGCAGTCCACATTCCTTGGCTCATGGCTCCTTTCTTCATCTCTTCAAAGCCAGCAGATTGCACTTCTTTGACCATCTTTCATAGCCATCCCTACGTCTTTTTCCTTTAGCGTCCCTCTTCCACTTTTAAGGACTTTCTGATTACATTGGACTCACCTGGATAATCTAGGATAATCAACTTTAGGATCATCTAATTAGCAACATTAATTTCATCTTCAGCCTTGCTTCTCTTTTTTCATATAACCTAATATATACATATTCTCAGGTTTCAGAGATTGGAACATGGATATCTCTGAGGAAAGGTCAATCACAGCAAAAATATTTAACACAACAGAAACTAGCAAATGCTGCAAATCAGGATTTTTTTCTCCCCAAAGAGCTGGTTGTTAAACGTTTGCCAGCATGCTACTACCTACAAGAAAACATCGGACAAGTCTCTTATTAGAATTATAGGATTAAAGCAATTTAACAGGATTCTTCTAAAAATGTTTTGTAATTTAAGATGTTTAAATGTACTACAGATGTTCCTCAATTTGTGATGAGGTTATGTCCCAATAAACCCACTGTAATTTGAAAATGCACTAAAATACACTTAATCCACCAAACATCGTAAATTAGTCTAGCCTACTTTGAGCATCCTCAGAACACTTACATTAGCCTACAGTTGGGCAAAATCATTTAACACAAGAGGTATTTTATAATAAAATGTTGAATATCTGTGTAATTTGTTGAATAAATTATCTTGTATCGTGATATGCATATTTCTTTTGTACAATTGTAAAGTTGGGAATCATCAAAGCTGGGGAACATCTGTATATACAAAGACAGGATAAATTACTGTTTGGCTTGTTTAAAACAAACATATTTGCAATGTAACTTCACCTAGGAAGCAGATCTAAAAATCTTGTGTAGCAGTAACTCCTTTCTTTTTCTGGTTAGAAACAAACAAAAAAAGGTTATTATGGAACATACAAACTATTGCCTTTTAAGATTAAAAAAAGAACCTCGGAGGAAGAGACCTGAAATAAATTTTTCCTGATGCTATTTGTCATTCACATAGCATCAGTGAATTCTTTCTATATCAAGCATGGATTAACTCAGGATCATTTTCAACTTAGGAAAGATGACCTGCATATCAAGATTTTAATTCTCTGAGTCATAGTGTAAATCAGAAAGGGTGGAACATTATTATGACATGCTATGTGGGCAGGCACTGCTTTGGAGAACCTAGGGAAAAGTATAAATCACACCTCAGGTGTAAAGGCAGTCACCTTGTCCATATGTTGAAATCAATGATATTTGCCATGAAACATTATTTAATCAGATTGTTGATAGTTGGATAGGCTTTTCTTTCCTCTGAGTTTTACATAATATGACTTTTAGAATTTTTCCATTAAGGTTTCGGAAGATGGGAAGAAATGCATTTCAGAGTTTATAATTACAGTAGCTCAGAGTGAAGTAATGCTTTTTCTGCCAGGAGATATACTAAGCCCCTTACATACAAGATCCCATTTATTTCTAAAGATAACCTTATGAGATAGATCCAGAGGGTTCAGGGCTTGAATTCTGAAGTAAAGTGTTTGGATTCAAGTCTTGGCTCCACCATTTCCTAATTACGTTTCACTTTCAGCACACCTTTCCCCACATTTTTCTAACTTGTTTAAAAAAAAAAAAAAGGAAGGACTGGAAAGAGGATCTGCCTTAAAACGCCGTAATTAGTAGTAAATAAAGTAGTACACGTAAACAGCTTAGTGGGAAACCTGCCTCAAATAATTGTTATCTATTATTATTATTGTCATATTGAGAAACATAAAATCCACGAGGACAGAAACAAAGCCCTCCCAGCAACACCAATAAGCCAAGCATGATGAAATTGGCACAGGTAACTCAGAAAGGACACTGTCCACTGTTTTTTGGAAATGACATAAGGGACCATAACACTACACAGTCTGTCTCAAAATTTTTGTAGTGACCTACATAAGAGATGCCCTCTTATGACACTTTCTTTTGTCTTTTATCTCTACATTCTACATAACCAAGAAAAGAGATTTCCTCTCAAGATGAATTCTACCAACTGCTACAATGAGAAATATGAAAATGTACATTAAGATGCATTTTATAAATGTATATATAATTAACTGATTTTAATTTTAAATTTCAAATTAACATATAGGATCTGTATTGCTCAACAGCTACTGCTATTTGTTAAAATAATGAAGTTCCTGAATGCCATACTTGAGCATTTTTTTCTTTTTTATTGTTTGGGATTCATCAAGGGTACAAAGAATTAGGTCAAACTGATTGCATTTGTTAGGTAAAGTCCCTCTTATAATTGTGTCCCACTGCCAAGAGGTGTGCCATACACCATGATCCCCCATGCCCCTCTCGCCTCCCCTCTACCTACTCCTTCTTTCCCCTACCCCCCACTTTGTATTAGATCATCTACTGCCTTCATGAGAATTGAGTACATTGGATTCTTGCTTCTCCATTCTTATGATGCTTTACTAAGAAGCATACTTGAGCATTTTTGAGAGCTCAGATTGACATGCTTACCAGACCACTGAAAGAAAGACTGGTATACATAAAAATGTTTTTTGTCAATTACTTTCTGAGTATAGATTGCTTCTATAATTGGAAAGAAAAGAAAAAATGAAAATAAAAGAAAATGGATAGTTTTTAGCAATCATGACTATGGTATTGGATTCTAGGAGTTTTTTTTTTTCTTTTTTTAAGTAAAAGAAAAGACTTCTGTTTATTTGTGCTTGTATTTGCTTATATATTTCTTTTTAAAACTAATATTCATCTTAATTGAAATATTATGAAATAAAATAAATAACATTTAAAACTCAGGATAGGAGAGATTGATTTAGAACAAACATAATGCTCTCTTTGGAAAATTTTAAAAATCTATTTAAAAATTATAAACTGGGGTTGATGACAAGTAAATACCACTCACAGTCCTTTTGCATAGGGCCTTCTACCATCTCTAATTATGACCCTCTGTCACTGGTCAAGAATCACTTGTAGTCACTTGAGACTTAGGGTGACCAGATTTTAACATCTCTAAGGCGGGACAACATGGCCACGGGGCGGGGGCGGGGCAGGGCGGGAGCAGGGGTGGAGCGGGCGCGAGGCAGGGGATGGGGCAGGCAGGGCCTGACAACAATGCAAATTTTGATAAGCAGTTCTTGATAATCACTTCTCAGCAATTATTTATTACAGTTTAACATTATAAAATTAACAAAAATAATATAAAACTCATATTCTGGCGAAATAGGAATATGGCGCCGATAACCGTATATTCCCTTCTTGTTCTCCAGCCCGTTCATGCATTCTTTCCAAAAATCCGGACTTGTTTAAAACGCTGTGGGACATGGAACAAATTGTTGAAAAGCGGGACTGTCCCGCCAAAATCGGGACGTCTGGTCACTCTATTGAGACTAGATATTTCAGTCTAATGTTCGATTAACTGGCCCTTTATTCAACAAATATTTATGCACTAGGTACCAACTTAGACAGGCATCCTCAAACTACAGCCCATGGGCCTCATGCGGCCCACCTAGGACATTTATCCAGCCTGCCAGGTGTTTTTGCCACTGCTGTCTGTCCTGCTTAGCAGCCAACTCCTCTTGGGGCCCACAGTCCAGTCTGAGGGACAGTGAACTGGTCCCTGTTTAAAAAGTTTGAGGACACACTGGATCTTAGATGTCCAGGATACAAGTGACAAAAGGCAAAAATATCTGTCCTCAAGGTGCTTACATGTTAGTGGTAGAAAGACATTGCTAACAAAATAAGCAAGCTAATTATAACATTAAAAGGTAGTAAGTACTGAGTGAAAATAAAAAAAGAGACAAAAAGTGGGAAGAGTGAGATAGAGTGTAAAATTTGGGGCAGGAAAGCCTCACTGAAGAGGTAATGGTGGAGTACAGATCAGAAAGTGAGCCGTGCAGTCCAAACAGAAGGGCAAATGCAGAGCCCTGCTGCAGGAACACGCTCCTGCCAGCAGATCAAAGCAGTTCATTTAGTGAAAATGTGCCAGCAACCCGAAGAAAAGTAAAAGAGCAAGGCAGAAAGTTAATTAGTAATAGGAGAGGTGGCAGATTTTGTAGGGCCTTGTTGAATTAAGTATCTGGCTTTTACTGAGTAAAACAGGGAAATGCTGGTGGGTGTTGAGCAGAGAATTGTCACATTCTGAGTTAGCGTGAACATTCTGAGTTACTCTGGCTGCTGTGTTGAGAATATATTGTATACAGACCAGCTGAGAGGTGATTTTAATAATCTAGGTTAGATGATGGTTCATGATCAAGAGGATAGTGAAAGAATTGGATGCAAAATATGTATTCTAGATTTACGAAGTCAGACAATTAAGTTCAAGAACTTGTCCTACAAAAAGTGTTATATCTCAATGCTCAGTATCACTAGTCACCAGATGGCCAAGAGGAGTACTTCCAAGGTAACCACAGTGATATTCATCAATGAGATATATAGCAGTTTTTGCAGGAGGGGTTCATGAACTTGCCTGACTTCACACTGTGAAAGTAAACATGATTTATTAATATATTAGATAACGGGGTGTCAAAGAGTTGATGAAGACTCTAAGGCTTTTGGTCTGAATCCCGGCAGGGATCCCAGGTGTTGGAGGTAGAGCCTAATAGACATTTGGGTCATGGAGGCAGATCCCTTATAAATGAGTTGATGTACTTTTCAGGAGTGAATTCTCACTACCCTCAAGAGCTGGTTGCTGAAAAAGAGAGGCACCTTTCAATTCTCTCTCCTGTTTCTCTCAGCCAGGTGATTTCTCCACGTGCCAGCTGCCCTTTGCCTTCAGCCTGAGGCTTTCACCAGAAGCCCAATCTTCTAGCCAGTAGAATCAAGAGGCAAATAAACCTTTATAAATTGCCTTGTCTTTGGGTATTCATTCGTTAACAACACAAATGAACTAAAACAAGTACCTTCAGGGAAGCATTTGCAAACCCTGAAAACTGCAGCTTTTCAACTTCACATAACTGCTAATTGAAATGTACCTTTGCCATGTGACCTCATGAACAGGAAAAACTAACAAAGGAGACTGTTTTGAAGCATAGTAAAAGCACAATTTTAAATACATTCATTCAAGGGGGGGGGAAGTACGTTATCTTTCTTGGCAGCATTGACATCTGATACATTTCTAAAAATGGCAATTTACTTCTATTGTCACTGTAATTTCCTAAATAGCTGTAATAGAAAGTAGTTTTGTCTTTAAGACATACCGTATTTCATTTAACATTTATTCTTACATTGCAAAGTCTAAGAACAGACACTGAATACAAAGATGTTATTCTAAGTATCTTTAAAGATCTATAAAACTATCAATACTAGGAAAATGCTATTACTTACTTCTTAATGTAGCATTCATTTAAAATTGCTTGTTTTTTAATTACTTGACACACTCTTTTCTTTACATAATTTTAAACTCTGAGGTCAGTGGTTTGTGCCAAAGTGTTTAGGGTAGTTCTCAACAAAAGTGGGAGTGGGGCAATTTTGCTCACCAGACATTTGGTAATGTCTGGGGACATTTTTTTCTACAACCTAGGGGCCCCGAAGGGAAGGAATGCTTCGGCCTGCAGGGACAGGGGCCAAATTAGCCGCTAACCATGCTGAAATACATAGCACAGTTCACAGTAGAAAAGAATTATCTAACAGAAATACTTGATAGCAGGTCTGAGAAATCTTATTCTGAAATTATACAAGACACAATTGAAAAGCACTCTACATACTCTAAATTCAAAACTATGTGGGTTCAATATTGACCATTTGGCTGAAAGAGTAAATTCAAGCAATTTAATCCAAGTTTTAATTTCCTCAACTGTTTAAAAATAAAAAAATCGTGAGACAATCTATGCGTTCCAACTGCTTAGTTCAGTTCGATACATAAAACATGCTCTATCTAGTAAACAAAATTTAATCTTATGTTTATATATTAAAATCCAAAATTGTCTAAATTCCTCAAGTTTTTAATGACGTGATGACTTACACACACCTATGTGAAAATTTGATATACATAATTAATTTTTGGGCAATCTTAAAGTTCTGCTCATTGGATCATTGGACTCAAAACGAACTAAGCTTGAGCAGGTAAACATCAACCAACATACACATTCAATATTTATCCAGCTTAATTCCACTTCCATAGCCCATTATTTAAAAGATAAACTCTTAGATTTTCCCCACCTTAAAACTGCTATTAACATATGTTCTGGCCTTTGACAACCTGCCCAGACTCAGCAGCAGAAATTCTCAAAATCTCTTCACTTCTAGGCTCCATACTTAACTTGGCAAACTCAGGTTTATACTTCAATCCTAGGACCAGAACTGAAATCCTTGAAAACCATGAAGGGAACCAGTAACAGAAATCCAGGTTTTCATTTTGCCAATGTCACAGATGCTTCCATATTCTTTCCAATCTACACTTCTATAATTTGCAGTTCCAGTTGCTTAATTAATATACACTAGTGAAGTTACCAATGCCCTATACACAAAATGTCAAGTGTTTTATTATACAAATACAAAGAAATTTAAGAAATTCTTTAGGCCAGGAACGGTGACTCACACTTGTAATCCTAGCACTCTGGGAAGCTGAGACAGATGGAATGCCTGAACTCACAAGTTCAAGACCAGCCTGAGCCAGAACAAGACCTCATCTCTAAAAATAGCCAGGCATTGTGGTGGGTGCCTGTAGTCTCAGCTACTTTGGACACTTAGGCAAGAGTATCACATAAGCCCAAGAGTTTGAGGTTGCTATGAACTGTGATGCTACAGCACTCTACTGAGGGCAACAGGGGAGACTCTGTCTAAAAAAAAGAAAAGAAAAGAAAGAAAGAAATTCTTTCCAGTTTATCTCCTATATCCTAATTACAAAGTTCAGAGCGTATTTTCAGCATTAAAGAGTGACACATACCAAGTTTCGGATATTTATTAATCAGTGTAATCCTCAACACAATACATCAACATGATTTCATGCATTTAGAGGAAAAATATTTCCTGGTTAAGTGGAAAATTGTGCGGATGGCTTCTGGAAGACCTTCATTCTAAGCAG
>CAUYTI010135077.1:0-23864 GCA_963575145.1 Galago senegalensis
AGAAAAGTAAAATCTCTAATAATCTTAATCAGAAATGAAAAAGGAGAAATACTAACAGATATCAGAAGGTTACAGGAGATTACTTCTGACTAGTACAAGGAACTCTATGTTCAGAAATTTGAAAATGTGAAGGAAATGGACCGATATCTGGAAATGTACAACCTCCCTAGCCTTACTCAGGAAGAAATAGATCTCTTAAACAGAATAATATTAAGCCCTGAAATTGCAATAATAAAAAAGCTCCCAACAAATAAAAAAAAGCCCTGGACTAGATAACTTTACACCAGAATTCTATTAAATATTCAAAAAAGAGCTTGTACCTATATGGCAGAACCTATTTCAAAACACTGGAAAGGATGGAACCTTCCCCAACACGTTCTATGAAGCAAATATCACCCTGACACCAAAAGCAGAAAAAAGACCCAACAAAAAAGAAAAACCAATTTCACTAATGAATATTGATGCAAAATTACTCAATATCCTATCAAATATAATACAGCTACACATTAAAAAAATTATACATCATGATCAAGTAGGTTTTATCCTAAAAAGAGAAGGCTGGTTTATATATACAAATCAAAAATATAATTCACCACATAAATAGAAGCAAAAACAAAGACCCTATGATTCTCTCAATAGACGCAAAAAAAAACATTTGACAAATTCAGCATCGTTTTCTGACAAGAACACTTAAGAAAGTTGGGTGCAGTGGCTCACACCTGCAATCCCAGCACTCTGGGAGGCTGAGGCAGGTGGACTGCATGAGCTTAGAAGTTTGAGAGTAGCCTGAACAGCAAGACCCTGTCTACTAAAAATGGAAAAAACAAAAAACAAAAACTAGCCAGAGTTGTGGCGGGTACCTATGTCCCAGCTACACATAGGCTGAGGCAAGACAATCACTTGAGCCCAAGAGTTTGAGGTTGCTGTAAGCCATGACAGGATACTCTTGTCTCAAAAAAAAGAACACTTAAGAAAATAGGCATAGCTGGCACACTTCTTAACCTGACAGAAGCCATCTACAACAAACCCACAGCCAATATCATACCAAAGTGAATAAAGCGGAAAGCACTTCCACTAAGAACTGGAACAGAAAAGGATGTCCACTATAGCCACTATTATTCAACATACTGCTGGAAGTATAGTCAATGCGATCAGGCAAGAGAAGGAAATTAAGGGTATCCAAATGCGGACAGAAGAGGTCAAACTCTTGCTGACAATATGATCTTACACATTATGCATTTTGGTGCAGAGAGGAAGACATCCCCTGAAAATAAGCCCTAGTGTGTCTTCCTGAGAAAAAATAAATATAAGACACTGTCTTATTTTCGGGGTAAGTAATCCCATTTACATGAAAAAAATTTTTTTTTGCAGTTTTTGTCCGGGGCTGGGTTTTAACCCACCACCTCTGGTATATGGCGCCAGAGCCCTACTCCTTTGAGCCACAGGCGCCACCTGCCATTTATATGAAATTTTTGTAAAAATTCAGGCAAACATGTTTAATAGGAGGTAAAATAATAAAGAATAGCAAGAGAATGACATGTAAGTTCTATGATAATGGTTTCCCATTCTAAGAGGCAGAGGATACACAACTGCAGAGGAGCAGAGGGCCTCCAAGGACTGGCCATTCTGCTTCTTACAATGAGGTGTTGATCACAGAGACACAAGCAAAGGGTAGAGACTTTTTTCAAGAGAGCAAGTCCATCTGCACAGGTTCCTCCCCTTCATCTTTATCCAAGAGGCCCTTTTTACCATCTCAGGACAGAGGTGCCCTATTCTAGACAGTAAGTGCTAGTTATTTTAAGAATAGAATAGAAAGAAGTTAAGGTAGAAAGAATGTTTGTTGTTCCCTCTGGGAAGACTTACCTCTGAATACAGAATTTTAATATACACTTGTGTAGATATTCCCTATAGAACCACATGGGAAACATGTTCTTAGAAAATGAAGACCACAGGCTGCCTTCTTGGGGCATCAAAACTTACAGACTTGACACTGGGAGTGACCTGGGAGGCTGTCTAAGCAGAACCCCCCCCCCCCCCAAGGAGCTCACTCACAGCCAAGGAGAAGGAGCATGGACTTTGGACGCAGTGGCCTGGAATAGCACCTTGACTTCACAACTTATTACCTGTAAGATGTGGCACAAGGGACTTTGTTCCATTCATCTCCAAGTGGGTGTAATCCTGCCCAGCTCCCAGGGTGACTGAGGGTACTTTGTGAGTTAGCAGCAAATTAGCCCAGACCCTAACTTGATCATTTCCCTTTGGCCATGGGAAGAGTACCCCCTTCCAACACCCACCCAGCCTGAACTCAGGTACCTCTGCACACTGGACTTTGGCGATGTAGCCATTGTTCTGCAGCTCCATCCAGTTGGCTTCATATAGCTTAGGCCCAATCAGGAAATTTAAGTCCACGATTTTATCATCTTCCCGGACAAGGGTTGCAGTCAAACCTAGCTTGCAGTGGGCCTGCACGATGGTGAGCACCCTTCGGAACATCTTGGCTGGGAAAACAATGGGAGTATTCACACTGTCACTTTTTAAAATGTTCAAGTACCATAACACACAACCCTGGGACTTAACAGTGGCCTATAACACTGCATGGGCTAACCCGTGGGTATCAAGACAACAGGAACCTGGCTCAAATAAGAATGAACAGGTGAGAACACTTCATAATTACTTTCAGACCTGTCCAAAAGACAACAAGAAGGAGAAATGACTGAGGAAGCTCCAAGTCAGAGAACCACAGCATTCTTCTCATGACCGCTAAGTTATCATCAGGAGCACAGACAGCAAGCTAAGACATGATCTATGACATTTACAATACCAGTAAGCTCTAAATTATGCCAGCAATTAATTCATCCTGAAACTTGTCCCCAGGTACAGAAAAGTGAGTCGGGGACCTGGGGGGAGAGAGAAATGAAAGGAGCCAGCTCTGCTCAGCTTTCTACCATCTTCCTAGAAACCAGGGAGAAAGCCAAGCCCGAGGGAGAGACAAAATCCCAAGCTCACTCTGCCCCAAGCAGCCCTGCCGACTTCAGCAAATCCCCCTCTCCAAACTTTACCAAGGACATCACTTTGGTCAACAAATTCCTTTTTTTCCCTTTCCTTTGAATGTTATAATTCCTTCTGATTTATCAAATACATACACAAATGGCATGAAGATTCATTTTAAAAGACCTAATGTATATGTTTCCATAGGCTCACCTTTTAAAAATTCCAATACTCCGAAAGAAGGTTAACATGTTTGAGTCATGCTTATGTTACAAAATAATTAAAGTTGGCCTAATGATACTCAGAAAATAGACACAACAGTCTAAGGAAAAAGAGGCCAGGATGCTCCAAAACACAAATCAGAAACACTAAGAACATTAAAACAACAGAGGGTTGTCTAACCCTAAGTATATGGTAGTTTTTACAGTGTTACATACTGAAGCTTAACATAGACATGTGCAAACACAAACAAAAAAACCCACACAACACACAAAACAAAGAAAACCAATGTCAGAGTTTTGACTGCTGTTTCCAAAAACGATAGCCAAGGATCATAGACCTTGCACTCCATGTTAGAGGGACACAGTAGCCAACCTAAGGGGAGCCCAGAGAGGCAGTATAGTGACCCAAGAGAGGGACGGGGCAAGGCCCTGTCTGGACACTACCAACACACTGCAACCAGTCACATCCCTCCATTATATTCACCTACCACTACACAGCTGTCACGAGTGGATAACTAACAATGCAGTGTATGGCTCAATACATTTTGCCACAGGTGCACACCTATGGAGCACCCAGAGCTCTCTTTGTTGCGTGAAAGTTTCTGAGTGGCTGGTGACACAGGTGTAGATTCTGCAGTGGAATCATTATGACATAAAGGACACTACCGCTCTATGGCAGACAGCAAAAATCTTTATTTCTTCCCAGCTTATATAGCCGCTGCTGGATGAACATGTTGTTAATGAATATTCATACCATTACCTCACTAACATACTGTAAAAAACAAACTAACTTTTTAGTGAGACACATTCTTCTAAGTTATCTATCATACTCAAAATAGGGGCCGTGAAGAAGCAGATTGTTAACTCCCTAGCCCACTTTATGATAGAAATGGGAACTGCTAGGGGAAAAAAGGCCGACTATTCTCAGCCTCAAGCCATCTGGAGACAGTATCCTAACCTTGCAAAACCACAATTTAGAGATCCTGGTGACATGCCAGTGATGTGCCTGCACGCCCGGCCCCCTGGTCTGGGCACAGGAATTTTACCTCCTTGGTGCCAAGCCATATGGAGTTCTGCCTCAGTCTCTCCTGAATTGTGCCAGGCAAGATTTGTACATGGTCACTCTCAGAAACGGCAGAGACAAAGACATATATGCTTTTCACCTGCATCTCTCCCTGACCCTTGTCAATAACCAGCACTCTCCCCCAAGGGAATACTACTCTGACTTCTGTCTTCTAAGAGGAGTCTGTTTCCTTCTGAAGAAATCACAGTTTGTACTTGTGTGTGGCTTGTGTCACTCAACATTACAACATGGTTGTCATTTGCCATTTTTTGTGTGATTTGTCTTTCCCTCCTACTTTGTCTCCAGGGCCAAAGTACCTGGACTTGGTAGGTTCTTAATAAATACCTGTTGAAATGATGAGACTGGCATAATGCCCAATACATAGGAAGTGCTTAATACAGAGTGGACATAAAGTCTGTGTGCAATTTAAAATAGAAAACTACTATGGCCACCCTGTATATGCAAATACTGTAATACAAATTTCTTATTCATAAAAAGACCTAACAGAGTTCCTTTTCAAAGATCTATGTAAGAGCACAGCAACCTTTACCTAACTCCAAGTGTCAAACAATCAGAAAACTTACTCTGAATTACCAACATTCTCTTATTTATTTGTTCTCTGGGCCAGTGAGCATGGCCAGGTCATGCAGCTTATGGAAGCTTGAACTCTAAATCCCTTAGAGTCAACTGGTTTCAGTGTTCATCACAACCAAAACAAACTGCTCCAGTGACAGAAAGACATACAGACACATGCCACAAGCAGGAATGGTGTGGGCGCACCTCTATGTCCTTGTCATCAGATTATCAATCCCAATTTTGGCTTCCATCCCTTGGAACCTGGGGCACAAGTTAAAGAACACCAACATATATCAATATAGACTCAAGCGGGAAGGCTCGAGCCCTCTGAAGCTTCAAACCCAGCCTTTAGCCAAACTGCTACAAAGCAATTAACTCATTTGTAGGCAGTGCTTTGCTTTAGCATCAATTTTCAATCCCAGTAAACCCAATTTATCTGCCCTTCCCTTGTTCTTTTAGTTTAGGTTTTATCACAGTAAAGCCAGTGTGGTAGCTGACGCCTATAATCCTAGAACTCTGGGAAGGCTGAAGTGGGAGAATCATTTGAGGTTGCTCTGACGAATGATGATGCTACTGCACTCTACCAAGGGTGACAGAGCAAGACTCTGTCTCAAAAAAAAAAAAGGAAAACTGACTTTTTTTTCAGGATGGCAAGGGTATCAGTTCTATGAATTTTGTCCTGTATATATGTATGTAGTCACTGCCATTATCAGAGCACAAACCTATTCATCACCCCCAAACTTCCCCACACTCACCCTTTCTAGTTATCCCTCTCTAGCCTCCATCCCCGCTAACACCTGGTCTGTGGGGCCAGCATTATACTATCATAGTCTTTTTGAGAATACCATATAAATGGAATCATACACCATGGAATTTCTTGAGAATGGCTTCTTTCTCACAGCAACACACCTTTGAATTTCATCCAAGTAGCTGCCTGCATCAACTATCTGCTCCTTTTTACTAGTGAGTACATCCCAGTATATGGATGCCCCCAGTCTGTTTATCCAAACACCCACTGATGGGGTTTTGAACAAAGCTGCTGTAAACATTCAAGTTCAGGCTTCTGTGTTAGCCTGTTTTCACTTATGTAGGACAGATGCCCAGGAGTGGGACGATGGGTAATTTGGTAATTTTATAATAAAATGACAAACTGTTTTCCAGAGTGACCAGGTACTCTGCAATGCCCCAGGCAGTGTGTGACAGTTCTGGCTGCTCTGTGACCTCATTAGCACTGGATGTCATTATTTTTTATTTCAGCCTTTCATAGGCAAACAGGGGCATCTTGTGGTAGTTTAAATTTGCATTTCCCTGAATGATGCTTAACCCCCTTTGAAGTGCACATTTGCTACCTGTATTTCCTCTTTTGGAGAAATGGCTAACATTTTTGCCATTGTTTGAATGTCTAATTGGCAACTCAAATCCACATATCTAAAGTCTAGTTCCTGACTATAACCCTCCAGACCTGCTCCTTTGATAGCTTTCCCCATTTTAATGAATGCCTCCACACTCTCTTTGTTCCAGCCCCAAATCTCAGGGTCATCCTTGATTGCTGTGATCCCACATCAGACCTGTCAGCTGAAGCTTCACAAGATATCCAGAGTCCAATTATACCTTCATCTTTACTTCATTGTCACTGATTCACACCTCTTTATGGGATTCTTCAAACTCAATTCTTTGCTCAAATCCCTTGGATGGCTTCCCATTCACTCAGTACAAGCCAAACTCCTTCCCACGGCCTATAATATCAGCGTACAATACTCCCTCTTCCTATGCTCTGCTTTGGCAACATAGCCATCTAGTGTTGTCCGAACATGCCAACCACTTTCTCACTGCGCCTGTGTCCTGCTGCTGCCACTAGAAAGACCCCTGACCCCTCCCTGGACAGCTGTAAACATCTCTAAGTATCTTCAGAAACAGGTGCTGGAGAAGCTCTCATCATACAGAAAGGACCAGAAGCTAGGGTTGTTTTGACAACATTTTAAAAGCTGTATATGAAAATGCCTTAGTTCACTTTATTCAGAATAAACTCTACTTTAGACTTAATTTATCTTAATCTGTTCTCCTTAATCTCTTAATTTGTTTTTTATCAACTAAGGTTTGCCTAGAATATTGTGCAGCAGTAAGAGGAAATGCTATGACATGGAGGAGCCATTATGCAAAGGGAAAGAAGCCAGACATGAGAAAATATATATTCTATGATTCTGTTTATATGAAATTTCCAGAAAAGGCAAATCTATAGAGATAGAAAGCAGGTCAGTGGTTGCCTGAGGCTACACAGAAAAATTGGGACTGACTGAAAATGGGTATGATGGAGATATTTTAAAACTGGATCATGGTAATGGATGCACAACTCTATAAATTTATTAAAACTCACTAGATTATACATTTATAGCACATGATTTTATAGTATATAAGTTAAATAAATAAAGTTATTTTTAAAAGGGTTTGCCTGTAATACTTGGAGACGTATTGCCTTCTATTACATCCTGTGACTCAGGACCAATACTTCCGACTTTTAATAAAACAGACCACTACTACTCAAGGGGCTTTTCAGTGCAAGTTGCAACAATAAGGATGAAGGAAACATCATTGTCTTAGCGACTACTCTGCCTAGTGATTAAGGAAGCTGTGAATGTATAACCCTACTCCCAACCCCCGCTTAAGGATTATTTAAAAGCTTTACCAAGCAAGTCCTTCTACCTAGTCAGATGGACTACACAACAGTCCTTTCCCCAACCCAACAACTGCAAATCAAATTTCCACCTGTATAATTAGCTGATCTCTCAGCTTCAGCCTGGTTACCTGGTATGGTGTGCACTTCGTCCAGGATCATCAGGCCCCACTCCTGGGTTTTGAGCCACTCCATGACTCGCTCAGCCTCCCAGGATCTTTTGGTGGTATGGCCCAGCATGGAATATGTGCTAATGGCAATGGAGCAGCCTATGGGCTTGTCCTTGGCATCAGAGGTGAAGCGGCAGATCTGGCTGTCATCAATGGTGGACCACATCTTGAATTGGGCTTTCCACTGTTCTACAGACACTGCTGAGTTGCCTAGCACCAGACAGCGTTTCCTGACAGTACATGCAGCAGTCACACCAACCAGGGACTTCCCAGCACCTACAAGAAACCAGAGGGTGATTCTACCCAAGATCTGGTAGAAACAAAAGACAGGAACAAGCAGAATGACTGATTAGCATAGGAATCTAGGAAAATGTCTTATAACAGTCCTCACAGTGGACATCTATGAGGTACTTACTGCTCCAACCTGTTTTCTTCTTTGTAAGGACCCGTATCACACACACAGCTGAGAAGCAGCAGGTAGCAGGTGCTCCTGCACCACTCACATGCATCTCCTTTAGATGGGAAAATCTCAAAACAAAAAGCCAGTAAGAGATACTCTTGTTGCTATTTAAAAGATGAAAAAACCAGGGTGGTTGCAGTGGCTCACGCCTGCAATTCTAGCACTTTGGGAGGCTGAGGTAGGTGAACTGTTCAAGCTCCAGAGTTCAAGACCAGCCTGAGCCAGAGTGAGATCCCATCTGAACTAAAATTAGAAAAACTAGCCAGGTTTTCTAGCTGTGGCACACAGCTACAGTCCTGGCTACTGGGGAGGCTGAGGCAAGAGAATCACTTAAGCCCAAGTTTGAGGTTGGTGTGAGCTGTGATACTATGGCACTCCACCGAAGGGGACAAAGTGAGACTGTCTCAAAAAACAAACAAACAAAAAAAAAGATGGAAAAACAAGGTGATGAGTGCTTTGCCACAGGTTATAAGCCACTGATGCTGCTGAGGCACACCATGTCTAGCACATAGCCCTGACGCCACTATTATCAAATGGGGCTGAGAGCTAAGCAATGCATTAAGCATGTGCATCGCTGACAGAAACAGAGGAGATGAAATTCCAGGAGCTTCCCAGTTTACTACCATCACTATCTAATGATCAAGATAAAAATCAAGCTATTTCTTTTGCCATCAAAATAACTTATGGAGCTTTGAAAGAAAGAACTTCCTGTCCCCTGGAGACTGTCAAGGGTAAGGCCCCCAGGTGAGTCTGTCATGGCTTCTGGCTGAGATGGAGGCCAGGATCTGACACTACTGAGGACAAGTGAGGTCAGACTGTGGTCAGGGAGCTGCTACTGCCTTTTTTGAACTTGAACACCATCATAAGAAGGAAAGCTTCTGTGTTAGAGAAATCTCCAAATACCCAACTCCCAAGACTGATTTCAAGAACAAGAGTTATCTCACTACATAAAGCAGCCCTGTGCCATCTGCACAGCCACCTCTTCCTGCTCTACTTCTCTTCCCAGACTCCATGACCGACCAAGATTTTATATACTGTTTAGTTAATGTGCTTACTATCTGTCTCTGCCCCAGGAATGAGCTCCATGGGGTCAGCCTGATGGCTGTTCAAGCCACCATCATACCCACAGGACCTAGGCCAGGACCTGGCACCATATTTATTGACAAAACTTGTCCAGAAATATTTCTCAAGTCATGAATCAGGGGTCATCTGACTTTGGCTGTTTCCTGGCAAGGTGTGATTAGGGAAATGTACAGAGGGCGAGTGGGAGGAAGCTGGCAGATCCAAACAGAACAGCCTAGCCATCTTCTTCCTTCAGGAACTACTTACCACAAGGAAGAACAATGACCCCTGACCGCGCACGCCCATTCCCAAACATCTTCCTCAAGCTCTTCTCCTGATAGGGTCTGAGGACAGCTGTGGGTTTCAGATCAATGTTGATATCAGGGTTGACAGAATCATTCCGGAAGTCATATTCTGCCAGCAGAGGGTATTCCAGGTGAATACAACGTTTTTGGAGCTCCTCAATCATTTCCTGGGGAGTAAGTACAAAGGAGGTTTTTAAAATCTTGTTAACCTTCAAAGCATAGTCAAAACACCACTTATTCCAAGATGCCCAACAATCAAAAATGGTATTTTATCCAGACTTCTACAGTGTAACACTACTTGGTAACAACTGGGTTAAAGCACAGAAAAGCAACTCAAACTAATAACAATGTCATACTGGAATCTAATCAGAAGCTAAACAGACCCCCTGCCACTGTCTCCTCAGAAGCTTGTGAAGACCAGCCTATCAGCCTGAGAAGAGGACATTTGGATTCCGCTCCACTGGGAGAAATGATGCCGTGTATTGCCCATCAATGCCGAAAAAGGAGAAAGCAACTCAGGAACTGACAGGGATTTCTTCCTCTCACACAGACTACAGGCAGAGGTGGCAAAGGGCTGGACTGGCTTCTGACACAGGTTAAGCAAGGGGACATTCACTAACCTGTTTGACTTCAAAAGATACCGTCTGTGTCTCTTCTTCTTCTTCCTCATCCTTGTCCATTTGCTCATAAAAGTCAAATAGGTCTGTAGGAATGTCAGATTTACCCTGTGGATCTGTCACTCGGGAAGTGGAGGGGCCACTGCTACCTTCAGCAGTCTTAGAAATCTGTAAGAGAAAGGTAGGCTCTGGACCTACATCTAATATTTCATTCCATTGTTACCAAGCAAGGGTTAAAGCTGTAAGGAGGAGAAAACAGCAGGGCTTCTAGGTTGCAAGCACCAGATAAAAGTACCCGAGAGAGCTAAAATCCTAAATCGCCAGCCCTGCAAAGGTGACCCATGAGCTCACGTACAGCAGATTTGCTTGTGAAAGTCTCTGTGATGAGCTCCGTGGCCTCCCCTTCAGCGTTCCTCAGGCGGCATTCCCGGATCACGGGGTCTTGGAGGAGATGCTGGATGACATCAGGGTGGGAGCTTTCAACAAAGTACCTACAACCAGGGGAGAAAAGTGGTACCTACTGCCTAGCAAGCACTCCCAGAAGATTCTACTACTCATTCATTATGGAAATAAAGTCCTTATGACTTTTGCCACTCCCCAACCTTTTGGCAAATATAAGCTTTGAGCTACTGACCACAACATAACTTCAGGGTTGTGGGCAAACACCCACCTCGAAATCAAGCAAGCAGGGGTCTGAGCCCCAGCTCCACTCCTAGGGGAAACACAGTGACCAGTGACTGAATTTCCAATCTGGGCTACACGTCCTGTTTCCTATCTGTGCTTCAGGACAGTAAGGATGTGGTACAGAGCAGACAGTCCTTAAACATTACTAGTGCCTTCCTCCCACCTGGTGTGCAGTCAGATGAAGATGTCTTGGGACAAGCCTGCCTTGGAATCTCTCCTACCTGTTGTGCTTCAGGACCAGCTTGACTTTTCCATAGCTGACAGTACACAACTACAGAGACAAGACCAAATATGGAAAATGAGCAATGAGCAGTTCACCCAGAGGATGTGCATTACAGGTTACATCTTATCTTCCCACCAAGTGAAGAGTTCATTTCACTTTATGAAAAGCTAACTCAAAATCCTAAAGGAGTCAGATTTGCCTAAACTAAACCCTTTCCATTGGCCTTTGCTTTTTGCCTGGCTAATTCCAATGCACATTGCTTAATTTACAAAACACTGCTTAAAATTTCTCTTGAATTCTCCCTCCTCTCTCCATTCCCATAGCCTCCACCCTAATTTGGAGGTTCATCCTACCACAGCTATTACTATAGCTCCCTACACACAGTATGTGCTCAGTAACTGCTGCATAAATAAAATGCAAAGCTTCCTAGCCTCTTCACCAATGTTCTTATTTGGAAATGTAAGCATCTTGATGGTAGATAAAACAGCTTAAATCTTCTCAAGTTCCCAAAAATCTTCAGAAAGAAATGCAGTATAGGCTAGGGGTAGCCGTGAAAAAAGACCTTGGGGGCTGCCTGGCCTGACTGCTGTCCTTTGACCTGTCACAGCACCACACCAGCACCTGCATTCCTGCAGGTAGCTCCCAGCCAAGACAGGTCATAGCCATGGTGCTGAAGCAGGCTTATTCCAGTGAGGTGAAGGCCCCTCTTCCTGGACACCCTTCCACATTAAAAGAGAACTCTCCCCCTGACTCCAGCAGCTACTCTGGGATTGGCTGCAGTATAGTACTAGATGCCGATGGCATTCTTCTGTCACTGAAGATTTGGGGGGTCTAAATCTGACTCCCTCTAGGTCAGCCAAAGGCAAAGAAAGCCAATGTCTACCTCTTCTAAATGGTATTCATCCATCTCTCAGAAGAAACTCAAGAGTGTTCAACTGTAATTCACATGGAACTCTCTCCACTTCAACATTCTTAGTTCTTTTGACTGTCCCTGATAGAACTTGTTGACTCTTGGTCTTGTGCAAGCATTTAGCCTTAGATGGGAGTTTACTACCCATATTATTAACCAAAATACAATAGACTAGGTGGCTTAAATAGAAATTTTATTTTGGCTTGGCACCTGTAGCTCAGTGGTTAAGGCACCGGCCACATGCACCCAGGCTGGTGGGTTTGAACCCAGCCCAAACCTGCTAAAGAACAAACAACAACAACAAAACAGCCAGGCATTGTGGCGGGGTGCCTATAGTCCCAGCTACTAGGGAGGTTGAGGCAAGAGAATTGCTTAAGCCCAGGAGTTGGAGATGGCTATGAGCTGTGACGCCATGGCCCTCTACTAAGGGCAACATAGTGAGACTCTGTCTCAAAAAACAAAGAAAATTATTTTCTCAGAGTTCTGGAGATTAGAAGTGCATGATCAAGGCACCAGCTGATTCAGTTTCTGGTGAAGGCTCTCCTCCTACTCACACGACAGCAGAAGAGAGAACACTCTCCAGCATTTCTTCTTCTGAGGACAGTAATCCTGTTGGATGAGGGCTCCACTCTTACAACTGCATTTAGCCCTACTTTCACATTCCAGATACAGTTAACACTGAAGATTTGGGTTTTGACATGTAAATTTGAAGGGAACACAATTCTGTCCATAACACCACTCACTTTGGGTGGCACTGCCAAATAACCCTGGCCAGACCAGGCCCAAATTAGTAGCCCCACTGTGTTAGCGCCCATGGCTGGGAACGGCTTGGGAGAAGTGTGGCCTCAGCCTTAACACAATACTGGATCCAGAAAGGTAACAGCTGTGGTGATCAGTTATTTTATGCTTACTATGGGAGATGTGAATGGCACATTTTCATGGTTGCTGTGCCAACGTGTAGCCCCTATCCCAGCCATTACTACACTAGCAAGGAAGGCAGAATTGCTAATCTCAGTCTCCATTTACCTTAATAAACTGAATAATTCCATCAGGGACTCCAGTCTTGCTGAGCTTCCGCAGGTACTCAGTGATGTCACTGGTTTGCAGCCCAACGCTGACGGCTGCATATAGGGAGTAGGCAGTTAATTTGTACTCATGTACATGGGTTGGTCGGCACACTGGCTCTGCAATGGCAACCAGGAAGTCTTGGGCATATTTGTAAACTGGAGAGAAGGCTTCCAAGAAGATATGGCCATCAGGAGCCTGAGAAAAACCAAATGGACACAATCAACAAGGAAATTAAGAGTTGTAGAGACCATTAGACTTTCCCCCAGGTTATTATGTAGAAAGAATAATCTGCTCAATACCAGAGATAATTTCTGGAAGCACTCCTTCAGGCTACTGTGAAATCTGTTACTTTAATCAGATACCAAGTAGACAAGAATAGAAGAAAAGGTTTCCAAAGGCAGTAGCTGTTTCTCACTGTTTTACTAGGGAAAGCCCTCCCTACTGGCTAACTACAAGAAGCCTTTTAGCTAAACTTCAACTGAATGTACAACATTAATTAAGTTGATCGAAAGCTAGCTACCAACTATGGTTCTCCCATTTATTTCAAAAGTAGGGAAATAATTTTTTACATGGTAAATGATATTTACTGGGCAGAATAAAAGTACCTCCTAACATGGGGCAGAATTAAGGTGGGACAGAGAGTAAACATAAAGGTTAGAAATGGAGGAAGCCCAGGTCCAGCCCGCACACGTGCACACAGCTGCTCATTTCTATCTCTGTTAAAACATGTATGTGTGTGTGTGGGGGGGGGGATCCCACATTTTAGTTTTGGTTCTAGGAATGCCCAAGATACAGCGGCAGCTCCACAAACTCTTGGGCCCTGCCCTGCCTGACGGCCTGCTTACCACCCACAGGGGTCTGGAGGTGTGGTCGTCCTTCAGCGGCATTTGCATCCTGTAGTCCTTGGCTCCATATTCATCCACTTTGGTGCCAGACTCATCCACCTGCTTCCCGGCCGCCGAGGGGACCGCTTCGTGAGATTCGTTCCCAGGGGCGTCGTCTTCATCCTCTTCTTCATCCTCGTAGTGCCGCTTCTTGGACTTCTTCTTGTCTGCAGATACGGACACAAAAGTGAGCCTGGTAGGGATTCAGGGTTTCCCTTCACACTGCCGGGCGGCATTTCACCTGAGCCGTGAACTAGCCAAAAGCCTCCTGCATCCCGCGGGCATCGCGTCTCTCCACCGCTTCCTACCCACCCGCTTCTCCGGGGAGCCCAGGTAAAGCATCCCCCCCACCCAGCGGAACCAGGTGTGCTCGCGGGAGGGCCGCCGCCAAGAAGCCCGGAGCAACTCTGACACCGGCGGCGAGTGCAGGGAAGCCCGAACGCGCCCGCACCACGTCTCACCGCGGTCTGCCCTGTCTCTCTTGCCCATGGCGGCAGCAGCCCCAGCAAACAGGAACAGTAGCCGCCAAGGACCCACCGCGGCGTCCACTCTCACAGCAACTTCCGTCTTAGACCGGAAGCCCTTGGGCACCCACACAGGAAGTCCCGCCTCCGGGCGCCAGCCCTCGTGACGAGAGCCCGCCTCAGGTCCTCTTTGGTTTGTTCCTCCTTAGAACGTCAGTGAGGTGCATTTATTTTGCACCTGGGCGGTGAACTGGTGGCCTGCTTTTCCTGGAACTGGAATTTTAATAGAGCGATACGGACAATAAACAACAAATGTAGCGTTAAGTGCTCTGAGGAAAAATTAACGGGCTCAGAGTGACAGTGCCATTCTAAACAGAGTGGTCCCCGAATACATCCTGAAGTGGTGTTAGCTAAGCAAACATCTGAGGAAAGTGAAGTACTTTGTAAGTCCCAAGGGAGCAGTGCGAGCGAGGACGCGGAGCACACAAACTTGGGAGCCAGCGCAGCAGTGTGGCCAGGAGAGGTGAGAGGGTGGAGGGGCGCGGTGCATGCCGAGCAGTAGTTCTCTGGTGGGGTCCCCTAGCCCCTAAAACGTCACATGAAAACCGGTTAAAACGGCTTACAAAGGCAAAGGCAAATGTATCTAGCCTCATCCCAGACCAACTGAATAAAAAAAAGAAAACGGAAGGTGGGGCCCAACAATCTTGTCCTTTAGATGATTCTGATTCAAAGTTTAAGGTTGAGAAATGCTGAAGGACAGCCTGGTAGGCAATGGCAAGAACTTTGGGTTTTATTATGAAATGAGAAACCACAGGAGAGCTTTGGACAGAAAAATAACAGTCTGATTTAGAATTGAACGATCACTGTATATGCTAGCTGCTCTGAAGACAGACTTTACAAGGCCAAGAGCAGTCCATTGAGAAACTGCTGGCTTTGCTGGGATGGTGGGGGTAAAGGTGATGAAAAGTAGTTCAATTCCTTATCTGTTGTAGGTAGAGTGGATGGGATTTGCTGGTTGACTTGATAGGGGAAGCAAAAGACAGTAGTAAAGGATAACTCCAAGATTTTGGTCTAAGTAACTGCAAAAATAATGATTTACCTTAGGGAAAGTACAGATTTGGAGGATGGTTTTCGAGATACCGAATGGATGTAGCTGTATTAGTCTGCCATAACAAAGTACCACAGACTGCATGGCTTAAACATATATTTATTTTCTCACAGTTCAGGAGGCTAGGAAATCCAAAATAAGGTCCCAGTAGAGTTTAGTTCCTGGTGAGGGCCCACATCCTGGTTTGCAGATGGTCACCTTCTTTCTGTGTCCTCTCATGGCATAGAGACAGCCATTGTCTCTTCCCCTTTTCATAAGGATGCCAGCCCTGTTGGATTAGGACCTCACCTTTATCCTTTTATCCTTTGTTACCTCTTCACAGGCCTTACCTTCAAATATAGGGTCAAAGTTTCAACATAAGAATTTTGGGAAGGATGCAATTCAGTCCACAGCAATGGCCTAATAAACAATTAAATGAAGTGTCAAAAATGAAGTTAGATATGAGTCTTAAGTTCGGAAACCTAGAAATAGGTTTGGGAACTGGCAACATATCTATGGTATTAAAGCTATACATGTAGAATTGGTTGAAATTACCTAGGGACCACAGGAGAAAAACTTAAATTGAGTTTTTAAGGTGAGGGAAGGGGGAACGTGAGAGGGAAGGGAGGGCATTAGTGTGCCCTCACCCAACAGGCACAATGAAAGGGTATATGGCACACCTTCTGGGTGAGGGGCATAACTACAACAGGGACTTAAACACAAACAATGTAACCTAATTGTTTGTAACCTCACATTAATCCGAAATTTAAAAAAAAGGTAAAAAGACTGGGTTCAGTAGCTCATGCCTGTAATCCTAGCACACTGGGAGGCTAAGGCAGGTGGATTGCTTGAACTCAGGAGTTTGAGACCAGCCTGAGCAAGAGGGAGACCCATCTCTAAAAAAAAAAAAAAAAAAAAAAACATAGCTGAATATCGTGGCAGGCACCTGTAGTCCCATCTACTTGGGAGCCTGAGGCAAGATGATCTCTTGAGCCCAAGAGTTTGAGGTTGCTGTGAGCTATGAAGCACAGCACTCTACAGAGGATGACAAAGTAAAGCTCTGTCTGAAATAAATAGGAAAAAAAGAGAAATTACTTAAGGAAATTACTTCTGTGAGTACAGAAAAGGTCTAAGGACAAGAGACATTTCACAGTGAAGAGCTGGAAGCTAAAAAAGGAATTACTGAAAGAACCAGCACTTGAAGATTTGGATAATTTTTAGTCTACGCATATTGTAAAAAATGGGAAAGTATGCTCTGGAGAAAACACCAAGGATGTGGCTAGACAGCTATTATTTGCAAGAGATTAGATATGTGGCTTATAGATCCAATTAACTATCTCTGCAGAAACCATGAAAGTTTTGACTAAAGAGGCAGAGTTGGCATGAAATGAAGGCAGGCTGTTGGACTTCTGGGCTTCTACAGGTAGGAAAGGGGTGATGAGACCAGTGGGATTGCTTCTGCCACCATAGGCCTCCTTGGGCCACCTCCTCAGTTCAAAAGGCCACAACTCCAGTGAGCCCTGAGAACCCAGCATCAAGCCAATGGGGATTATTTTCAAGCCTTAATTTTTCACGTGGGAAGGATATGAAGTTTTAGGGGCCAGAAGACAGACAGCTATGGTTTGAATTATGTCTCCCTTAAAAAAGATATTTTAAAATCCTGAGGTACCCCTGGTGATCTTATTTGGAAATACAGTCTTTACAGAGGTAATCAAGTTAAAATGAGGTCATTAGGGTGAGGTCTGATCCATCTAATAATGGAGGTCATTAGGGTGAGGTCTAATCCATCTAACAATGACTGAAGTCCTTATAAAAAAGGGAACACACAGGAGAATGCCACATGGTGACAGCAGAAATTTGAGAGATGCTGCCACAGCCCTGCTGACACCCTGATTTCAGACTTTGAGCCTCTAAAACTGTTAAGAATATAAATTTCTGTTATCATAAGCCACCCAGTTTGTGGTACTTCACCATCATAGACGTATTGGTGGACATTAAAGAGTTTCAATTTTGGGCTTTCATAGATATACCAGATTCACAATCATTTTTACAGAATTGCTAGTTCAAGGATACAAGATTCTATTCTGAGGCTATTGACTTACATTATTAAATTGTCCTCTATATTAAAGTATTAATCTAAATTATCTCAAATAACATGTGAGGCCATTCCTTATACTCAGTAAAGCTTTGCGTTTTTTGTGTTTGCATTTGTTTTTTTTAAGACAAGAGTCTTACTCTGTCACCCTGGAGCCACATGGTGTCATGTAGCTCACAGCAACCTCAAACTGTGGGGTTTTAGTGATCCTCTTGCCTCAGCCTCCTGAGTAGCTGGAACTACAAGCATGTGCCACCACGCCCAGCTAGTTTTTCTATTTTTGGTAGAGACAGGGTCTCACTCTTAGTCAGGCTGATGAGCAAGAACTCCTGAGCTCAAGCAATCCACCTGCTTCAGCCTCCTAGAGTGCTATGATTACAGGCATGAGCCACCATGCCAGGCCTGTGTTTGCTTTTAATCACCATGAAGTTCTGATTTGGGTATTCAAGATGTCCAAAGATATACTAGAGCAAGTAGGGTAGAACATTATAGACTTAAATACTGGAAATATTCGGTTTAGTTTCAAGGTTTCTAAATTAGATTAGTCTCCTAGATTGTGATTCACTTAAGCAAGGCTGGACAACTCCAAATATACTGTATTGAAGAATAAATATGGACAAAGCAATCACAGTGGAAATAAATATCAGCTTTATTAACACTCAAAGTGCCATTCATTTATATTCATTCCATTGTCCAGAGGGTTACTTAGAGTAACCCTTTGCACCACAATCTTTCAAAAAAATGAACATGTAAGAAAAAGCAATTTTCATTGTGCTAATTATTGCAGGCCTTCATGCATGTAAATCTAAACAAAGATGTGTGCCAACAATATACAAATTTCCATATAAACAAAGTCATTGATCACTAACAAAATATAAACATGGTTTCTTTTATATTAGATTTTTAAAAAAAAGCTATTTACCAGCAAGAAAAAACAAGTACCAAGTACAAAGAAATTATAAAACTTAGAAATTTTATACATTTTTACAAGCACAATTTTGAATGAACAACTCAAAGTCAAAATGTGCATGGAATGTGGCACATACCACACCATATCTGGCTTCTGGTAGGTTCTTCTAATTACACTGATTCCTTTTTAACATAATAAGCTTAGTGACATTCAACTTCAACAGTGGACTTTATTCCTAACGCGAGTAATTTTACATGGTACTGCATATTAAAAACAAGGTTTTCTTTAAGTACAATAATGTTGTCACACTGGAAATCTAATTTCCAATTTTTTAGTAATCTGCCAGTTACTTAAAACACCCAGTACAGTATATAGACACAACAATGCATGTTTGAACATTTCTAAACTGATTTTTAGTTAATTACAGAGAATCACAATATGCCAATGTGTTGTTTTATAAACCCAGTCTGACCTTGCCTAGTAAGGGGAAACCTAAAAGTTGTAATCATCTGAAATAGAATAAAGGAAATACTCTAAAACAACAGTAGGACAGGCCAATAGCAACTAGAGAGATAAAATCTTGACATCTCTTCAGACAACTTAGTTTTTCACATTTTTTCATAGCTCTGAAAATTCAAAGACCATTTTAGTTGACAGTGTGTTTTTGCTACTGCTAAAAAAAAAGAAATTTTTTTCTCTTAATCTGCATTTCACAGAATTCTCAAAAGAAAAATCAATGTTCTTCCTTGCAATAGTATTTTAACTGAGCTCTAAGTACAATTTGTGTCCAATTCTGGAAATACAAATACATTTTGAATGATTAGAAACAAAATTAAAAAAATATTTTTGATCAGCCAGCTGAAAATATATTTATATAGTAAATAATCTCTCAGAAAGCTTTTATATATATTTAATTATCCTAACTAAATAGTACCTTTATAAAACAAGTTCATAAAAATGTAGAAATGAAATGAAAGTAAGAACTTACTGGGATATATACATGTGACTACAGACAGAACAAAACATCTCCACACAAACACACATCCCCTGATACAGAGTTACACAGCATACTTTCAACTTAGTAATGGATTTTAGAATGCATTATAAAATTAGAAAGTAAGGTTGAACTCCTGAGTTCTTCAACAAAGATAGAACCATAGATAAGTATACTTTGTAAAAGCAAGAAGGTTCATTTAAGTCAGTAATAGCAGTGCAGAAACTGATAGCTACATCTTTAAAGAAGTTAAAACACAAGAGACAGGGACAGTAGTTCAATGCACGCATTCATGATGCTCAGACACTCAACAATTATTGGTCAGAGTAGTAAATCAGTGTACAAATTAAACAGTTCTCAAAATGTGCAAAAAAGTCAATCTTAATAGGAAAAAAACCCTTTGTACATAATTATAAACTGCCCAGCATTCAACAGAGATTAAAAACATTTATAGAGAGAAAGCAATAGGTTAGATATAGAGAATTTAATGGCTACATTTAAAAACATACATTAAGTCAAAGGGTAAATTTACAAATTGGTAATTTATAGTTTGCAACAATTAAAAGTTTATTCTCAAATTGATCTAAGTTTACTTTTATTTACAATGAACAAAAAGAACCATGTGAAATGTAAGAGATGTCAGACATTAAAAGTATTTTTGGTATTAACTCTTATAATATTTCAGAATGCAGGGTAGAAAATTTTAAAACCAATAGCAATAGAAAAAATGTAAACCTTTCACTTACTAATTAAGATTGCATTAAAATAACTTTGTTTTTAAAGAAGTATTCTTATCCTTAGACACTGTATTTTCAATTGAAAGTGTATACTGCAAGGGTTTGGCCCACTTCCTTCTGCCCATCAGCCTTTCCAGATCAAATGTTACCACTAGTCCTGTCAACTTATTCCAGGTGGAAAACAATCTTTGGAAAAGAATATGTCAAATCCATTTTGTAGTCTGTACCTAATAAGAGGTAAAGATGTAGTTTTGTTACTTCTCTCTCCCCTCCAAGTAATGCTAATGCTAAAATCACTAGTTACAAATGGTTTTTAAAAATAAATTCTAAAAAAATATAAATAATTGAACACAAAAGTGCTTTTCAGTAAAGTCTGAACTTTACCATTCTCAACTGGCATTAAGGGGTTCAGAAATCCTTGTCTGGGGACAAATCCTGCACATATACTAGAGAGCAGACACTTTCTTATGTTCCAAAATGTCTATGGCACAAAGCAGACATCAGTCCATAACCTACTTTTATTCACAGCTTTGCTGAAATGCCCCTCAAGTCAAACATAAGTTCATAAATGTTAAGACACTAGGAAGAAAGTACGCCACCAACAGGAGGCATCAGATATATCTACATCAATGTGTATCTATGTGCACCTATGGTCAAGTGACATTAATAAGATTGGCACATGTACAAGCTTAAGTTTGTAATATCTATATAGTTTCTTAATAGAAGTAAATTCTGCATGTCTAAATGCAAACTGAGCACCTGTCCTTTTCCTTGAAGAATAGACTGGCATATAAATTCTACTAGTACCTGCTTTATCATTTTTATACTATTAGCTTACAAGTGGGTAGAAGTAACAGTGCTAGTAAGTTTGGCTGTGAGTGCAGGGAATATAAAAGCTTTGGTTTAAAGTGATTCTGATAATACAGATTGTATTACAAACAAGAAGTCACCAGGCAGAGGGAATAATAGTACTCACTGATTTAATGCCTTTGCTGTTAAAATACCATGTGACCGTCAATTAAAATACACAATTATGAAAAATATGAAGAATTACATAAGAAACTGTGAACAGGCAACAGATAAAATTTATTATTTTTTAAGGTAGCTATTCCTCCTCCCTCATTTTTCTGAAGCTCAACCTTTACTGCTTGCACTACTACTGAGAAGAGAATCTAGGCTCCTCTGAGAGCTCATTACTATCTACAGCTCTGAAAGGTGAGTATAGGAGATGGGAGGGCCAGATATTCCCCACACCCGTCTATCCTAGCATCCCCTCTAGACCATGGCAAAGTCAAAGCCAAGCTAAAGACAACTAGGAAGCAGGAACAGCACCTTCATGGCACACGATCCCTAGCCAACCAAAAAGAGATATAAGAGAATTTCCATTTGAATAGTTAGTAAACTAAGGAAGCTTGTTTTGAAGATGTCTGGCAGAATTTCTGTTTCAAAGAGTTCATGAAGAACTCTGTAAAATCAATTACTTCCTATTTAAGAATTATGTATAGCTAATTATTGTATATACACACACACAAACTGAATTTTAATCTACTTTTTAGCAACCAAGAGCATGGCAATTTACAATACATACCTTTATTAAACAATCATTATTACTAGCTACTTGGGGAAAATATACTGGTGTTCCTACCCAAGGATGATTATACCTATCCATCATCAAGTCATACGTTTTCAAGTTGTTCTTCCAAAAACAGAGACTGACCTAATTGGACACTCATACCTTTCTCTCCTTCCTACCCCTGCTCCAACTCTAAACACCACACACACACACACACTCTCTCTCTTTGCAGAAAAGTAAGCTAAAGTGTTAGTCAAAATGTTACTTAAAAAGTAAGGATTAGAATTCACTATCCCTGGATTTCTTGCTCATAGCTCTAAGCCTCACTGCCTCAACATTTGTAAACCATTTGAATAACTTCTTTAGGGCAAAAACAACCACTCTAACTCTGCTGTGAAAATCATAACTGAACTATAATATATAAAGAACTTGGACAGTGCCAATATGATTGAAAATCAACCTGGAAAACAATTTACTGTCTCTTTAGAATGAGAATATCTCTTTCTCTATTAGAAATCTCTTTCTATATTAGGAATTCACATCTAGTGGAGACTGCAGTGCATCTATCACAGACAAATGCTAAAGTTTCTCTCATAACATTACAAAAAAAAAAAAAAGGAGGTAGAAAAGGGTAGGAGGAGGAAGTAGGCATTAAGAAATGTTTAAGGGCCAATACGTAGTCTAAGGCCAAATGAACTCGTGAAGCCTACTGATTTTGGAAAAATCTTCATTTTGGTGGGTAACAAATTATTAATATAAAATAAAATTAAGGCATACAGAGAAAAGGCACTACTAAAAATTAACAACTGAATTTCTTTTCATTAATGTTAACCAATCTTCAAATTCAAATAAATATGAACATTACATTTGTAACAAAAGCCAGACTTAACAATAAAAAACAAGATGGTTCAAAAGAAATTATCCTGATCTTAGCATAAATAATACTGTTGACACTATCAAATGTTTGGGGTTTTTTTCGCAATTTAGACCAAAAGAAAGCATTTTTTTTTTCTTTAAAAGGACCTCCTGGTGGGGGGAGACTATGCTGTTATGGCGTAAGTGTTCTTCATCACTGAAACTGTTTGAGTAGAGGCTAGTTTACAGTAAGGGGGTCCTGAGAGAGAGGCTATGTGACCAGGACAGGTGGGGAATCCCCCAAATTTGGGGATACTTTTACTCTATTCCCTGTCATTAATGACATTTCCGTTTATAACAGCTGGTAACTACCCAAAATTGTTTTTCCCTTCATAAAAAAAAAATTGTAACATTTTAAAAATGTCATTGCTGAACTTTGAGAGTTAAGGTATGCCATAAAGTATCTGTTTGCCCTTGTTCCTCTTAAACTGTCACTTCTTCGAGAATGTTAATTTAGTACCTGATACAATAAGTCACAATTATTAAATAAGCAAACAAAAAAGATTCATTTTATTTATGAAAGGATAAATGTATATACTTGATTGACATCAGGTGATTTGTTTTTTGTTTTTTTTTAAATCAAGCTATGGATCCCTAGACCCCAAAATGAAATCATTGGCACAAAGCTTTGCCATGGGCCAAGGAGTATGCATATGGCTTGATCCTCTTGCTACACTATTCAGATCTGACTTGACTTTATTAGTATTTCACATATAACTCCAGCTCAGAAACATGACAGAGCAACCTTATGACATACATGAGAGCTGGAGTAGCAGAAAGCTAAAGAAACAGTTTCACCTGTTGAACGTGGTTTCTAATGGGAATACGGTAAAGACGCTCTGAAGTGGAAGCCAATTCAATTTACTCTGAAATCAGAGTTTTTTCTTTAATAGTTCAGCAAGTACATTAATATTTCAATTTCTTATATGCATTATGTAAGGGTGACTGTGCCTTTGAAAACTTTGCAAGGCTGGCTTGGCGCCTGTGGCTCAAGCAGCTAAGGCGCCAGCCACATGCATCTAAGGTGGTGGGTTCGAATCCAGCTCAGGCTGCCAAACAACAATGACGGCTGCAACCAAAAAAAAAAAAAATAGCTGAGCGTTGTGGTGGGTGCCTGTGGTCCCAGCTACTTGGGAGGCTGAGGCAGAAGACTTGCTTGAGCCCAGGAGTTGGAGGTTGCTGTGAGC
>CAUYTI010135081.1:0-26170 GCA_963575145.1 Galago senegalensis
CGGGTGCCTGTGGTCCCAGCTACTTGGGAGGCGGAGGCAAGAGACTCGCTTGAGCCCAGGAGTTGGAGGTTGCCGTGAGCTGTAATGCCACGGCACTCTACCCAGGGGGACGGCTTGAGGCTCTGTCTCAAAAAAAAAAAAAATAAAAATAAAAAAAATAAAAGTGCAGGCTCAGAGCTCAGAGCTCAGTGAGTAGGGCGTCAACCACATACACAGAGGCTGGCAGGTTCAAGCCTGGCCCGGGCCAGCTTAAGAACAATGACAACTGCAACCAAAAAATAGCCCATCATTATATGGTGGACACCTGTAGTCCCACCTACTCAGGAGGCTGAGGCAAGAGAATTGCTCAAGCCCAGAAGTTTGAGGTTGCTGTGAGCTGGGCTGTGATGCCAGAGCACTCTGCTGAAGGTGACAAAGTAAGACTCTGTCTCAAAAAAAAAAAGTGCATTGTATATTTAAACATAGCTAAAATAGGGGGTTTTAAATGTTCTAATCACAAAGAAATAACAAATATCTGAGGTGACAGATAGGGTCATTAGCCTGATTCAGTCATTCCACAGTGTACACACATACCTATCACACCTGATCCATAAATGTGCAAAAAAAAGAATAAATAAATAAATAAAATATGGCTCGGCGCCTGTGGCTCAAGTGGCTAAGGCGCCAGCCACATACACCCAAGGTGGTGGGTTCGAATCCAGCCCTGGCCTGCCAAACAACAATGACGGCTGCAACCAAAAAATAGCCGGGCGTTGTGGCGGGCGCCTGTGGTCCCAGCTACTCGGGAGGCTGAGGCAGGAGACTCGCTGGAGCCCAGGAGTTGGAGGTTGCCGTGAGCTGTGATGCTACAGCACTCTACCCAGGGGGACAGCTTGAGGCTCCTGTCTCAAAAAAATTAATTAATTAATTAAAAATAAAACCAAAGTACATGTTTATAGACTTGGGCTAAGTAAAGCCTTCTTCAATAACACTTGCTTGGCAACATAGTAACTGTGTGACTTTGAGCACATTATTTAGCTATCCAATGTTTTGTGTTTTTTGTTTTTTAATCAATATAATAGAAATGATAATAGTAGAATTATTGTGAAATTTACTCTGACCTTGCAGAGAACAGATCTCATTGGTTACATTAAACTTTGTGGTTTAGTAGTTGTATCCAATTCTGCACAATCTAGTCCCCTGGGGGTACAGAAATTTTTATTTTTCCTGCTGCTCGGAACAACATACTTGACTCTAATATGCAGAAATTCTCCCCATGTGAGCTCCTCTGTCTGAGCACCACCAGAAGTGACAAGTAAATGTTATTCGCTGACATTTCTGACAAGTTCTTAATGACTGTCCTGACGGCTCGTGAATGTATGATTATATGTGCTGTATAAAAACAGCAAAATACATCAGCAAATTCTGCATATCCTTTGATTTTTCTCCCTTGGAGGTCAGATCCCATAAGAAGAAAATAACTGGCTTCATCTAATTTAGTGGGAAACTTCCAAGAGGTGCTCCTATGACCCCTCTCTTTGCCTTGATGTATTCCCTCTATAGTAAGGAGAAAATTCTGTATCAAGTGGAAGTAAAAACATTTCAAGGTCCTTTTTTTCCCCCTTTTGACCAGAAAAGTAAGAAGACAAAAAGTGTTTCATTGACAAAACTGTCATATCGGTGGTGTGGCTGTTTTTTCCCTTCCCAAATGATCAATCTTATGACCAAATAACTATAGTCTAGCCAGGTGCATCTGTAATCTGAGCACTTTGGGAGGCCAAATCAGGAGGATCCCTTGAGCCCAAGAATTCAAGACCAGCCTGAGCAAAGTGAGACCCCATCTCTACTAAAAATAGAAAAACTAGCTGGGCATAGTGGTGTATGCCTGCAGTTCCAGTTGCCTGGGAAGCTGAGGCAAGAGTATTGCTCAAGCTCAAAGTCTGAGGTTGCTGTGAGCTATGACGATGTCACAGCACTTTATCCAGGGCAACAGAGCCTCAAAAATGTTATTTTTTTTTTAATGAAAAGCCTGCTAAGCATTATTGTGGGTCTCATATTCCTGGAACTGTAAAAGTTGCCCAGGGCTTTGTCATTTATGTCAGAAGATCTAGGTGTTAGAGGTCTATGGCCTGCTAGAATTGCCCTTGACATCTGATGCTGGGGTGGACCTCTAATGGTAGGGAGGAGAGGAGGCCTCCAGCCTCTCAGGGGACCAAAATCTGGCTGTTCTTCACTGCAGGCCTGTCGCGAGGCCTGGGTGGCAAAGCTGGTAGATGGCTGGCCCACTCCTGGGACTCCCTGCAATCCCTGTTTCCCTTCCACCCTAGCAAAGTGCAGGACTGTGACTGTCCTCTCCGATTCTGTGTGCGTCGAGGTAAGTTCAGGCATCTGCCTCAGCATTTTGTTTCAAAATTAGATTTGTTTGTCCCCTCTCCAGCCTTCCATCCCCCCTGCACACTTGGTCTCTCTGGGCCAGCCATTAGAAGGCTTTGTCTCCAGCACAGTCATAGGAGAGTGGCTCTTGGTAACCATGGGCAACCATGAATCTGCACCAGCTATTTGTGCTATATTTGTAAGGCGCAATCCAGCCACTAACAGGGTGGACGGGGAATTGTGCTTTAAAAACATTCTTGTGCAGTAAAATACTGGGTTTTTTTTGTTTTGTTTTGTTTTGTTTTTTTGTAGAATGACCAATCCATGGAGGAGATGCAGATAATCGGAGGAGATGATCTTTCGAAGCTGGCTGGAAAGGTTTGTTAATGTAACTGCCCCTTCCTGCATTGATGTGTGGGGGTGACCTTCATTTCAGGTCAGCACTCCCAAGACATTTCAGACGCTCACCCGGGTTTGCTAATTCACGCACATAGCTGTGTGAATTCTTTTAATGATGTCTCCTTTCTGAAACACTCTTTAGAATGCTTCCAACACAGGGTGCAGACCAAATCTCTCTCTTCCAAGCTGATTTCTGACAACAAAACCCCTTGGCCCTCCTCCTTCTGATCCTTTTCTAACTCACCCTTTCAGGCACCTTCTGAAAAGGAACCCTTTTCCTTTCTTTGTCTGTTTTTCTTCTCTTGTCTACGCCTCAGCACCTAGGCACTTTGGTATAGCATTTAAAGATTTTTGTACATTCTGTTGAAATGCACAAAATTGAGGGAGGAAAAAAAATAGGACTTCTTGAAAAGCATGTTTTTCAGCCTTTTGCCTTTCTTCCTTTTTCCTTATTAAAAAGAATTTAAACTATAAGATTATAGGAAGAATACCTCCAATTTTAACCTGGAGTTTCAGTCTGCCAATGCTTAATAATTAAGTGAAAAGACTGTTCGGGGCTGGGCGAGGTGGCTTAGGCATGTCATCCTAGCACTGTTGGAGGCCGAGGCAGAAAGATCCCCAAGCTCTGGAGTTCAAGACCAGCCCAAGTAAGAGCAAGAGACCCCATCTAAACTAAAAGCAGGAAAAATCAGCCAGCAGTTGTAGCAGACACCTATAGTCCTAGCTACTGGGGAGTCTGGGGCAGGAGGATCACTTGAACCCACGAGTTGGAGGTTGCTGTGAGCTGGGCCAGGCAACAGAGCAAGACTTGGGCTTAAAAAGATTGGGATTTGGGATTCTGACATAAATGCATGAATTGGAAGGAAAGATGGTTTCCTAAAGCAGGTGATCTGTGTAGAATGTGATCTGAAATGCAAGTTTGCTGTGAATAAAAGCAGCCCAGACTTTGTTTTGGTTCAACCCGGCTGACCTATCTTGTATTTGTTATCCCCCAACAGCTTCAGCTTTCTAAGTAAAACGGATCAGTCTATTACAAAAGCTTAACTTCTCATGCTCATAGTTGTTATTGTTATGCAATGCCTGGGTAGGGAAAGGAATCAGCTCCTTTTAATAATATGTGTCATAACATTAGGAACTCTGACTACAAAGCCTATTACTTTACTCTGAAGACAGGATAGTAGGATTCATGTGTTAATTGCTTTCTGGGAGTAAATTATGTTCCATAAAAATTAGAGTTTACTTGTTGATGTTAATGTCTCATTAAGCCATCATTTGATGTTACTACATCAGTGCCCAAAATAACATCCCAGAAAGCTCAAATAGTCAAAGCAATTTCAAGAAATTCATAACTTTTTTTTTTTGAAACAAGAGCCTCAAGTGATTGTCCCCCTGGGTAGAGTGCTGTGACATCACAGCTCACAACAACCTCCAACTCCTGGGCTCAAGCGAGTCTCCTGCCTCCGCCTCCCAAGTAGTTGGGACCACAGGCGCCCGCCATAATGCCCCACTATTTTTTGGTTGCAGCCGTCATTGTTGTTCAGTGGGCCCGGGCTGGATTCGAACCCGCCACCTTGGGTGTACATGGCTGATGCCTTAGCCGCTTGAGCCACAGGCACCAAGCCAAGAAATTCATAACTTTTTTTTTTTTTTTTTGAGACAGAGCCTCAAGCTGTCCCCCTGGGTAGAGTGCCGTGGCATAGCTCACAGCAACCTCCAGCTCCTGGGCTCAAGCCAGTCTCCTGCCTCCGCCTACCAAGTAGCTGGGACCACAGGCGCCTGCCACAACGCCTGGCTATTTTTTTTTTCGGTTGCAGCCATCACTGTTGTTTGGTGGGCCGGGTTGGATTCGAACCTGCCACCTTAGGTGTATGTGGCCTTAGCCACTTGAGCCACAGGCACCAAGCCAGAAATTCATAACTTTTAACAACCCTGGAGTGGTCTTTTAAAGATAAATCATCACAGCACTTTGTTGGAAGGCATCACCTGGTAAAAAAAATTCCCAACTAAATGCCAAGAAAAAAATTGCACATAGAGGCTCAGCACCTGTAGCTCAGCGGCTAGGATGACAGCCACATACACCTGGGCTGGTGGGTTCAAACCCAGCCCAGGCCTGCCAAACAACAATGGCAACTACAACAAAAAAACAGCCGGGCATTGTGGCTGGTGCCTGTAGTCCCAGCCACTGGGGAAGCTGAGGCAAGAGAATTGCTTAAGCCCAAGGGTTTGAGGTTGCTGTGAGCTGTGACTCCATGGCACTGTACGGAAAGTGACCTAGTAAGACTCTATCTAAAAAAAAAAAAAAAATTGCACATGGTATTGTGGTTCTTGTCTTCTTCTTAACAAAATCATCTTCCTTTTTTTGTTTTGTTTTGGAGACAGAGTCTCAAGCTGTTGTTGCCCTGGGTAGAGTGCCGTGGTATCACAGCTTGCAGCAACCTCAAACTCTTGGGCTTAAGAGATTCTCTTGCCTCAGCCTCCCAAGCAGGTGGGACTACAGGCACCCACCACAAAACCCAGCTATTTTTTTGTTGTAACTGTCATTGTTTAGTAGGCCCAGCTGGGTTCGATCCTGCCACCCCCAGTGTATGTGACTGGCACCCTATCCACTGAGCCTAATCTTTCTATTTTTAGTGAAGGCAGCATCTCACTATGTTACCCAGGCTGGTCTTGAACTCCTGGCCTCAAACAATTCTGTCGCCTCAACGTCCCATAAGTGCCAGGATTATAGGTGTGAGCCAACGTGCCTGGCCTCATTTTATTTTAGAGCAATTTCCCTCTAGATTAACACTGGATATTCCTTCTTTAAGAGCTAGAGAGGAGGTTGAGGAAAGGATGGCTTCTCACTGGGGCTGGGGTGAACAAAAGGGGTGACAGCTCTGTGCCTCACTGTCCCCTCCTATAATTACAACAAAGACTCCCCAGAGAAAGTAGAGATCTTGGAAGTTCAGGTAGGACATCTAGAAAGCCAACCAGCAGGTTTGGTGAAATAGCTCACACCTGTAATCCTAGTACTCTGAGAGGCCAGGGTGGGTGGACTGCTTGAGCTCAGGAGTTCAAGACCAGCCTGAGTGGCAGGGCACAGTGGTTCATGCTTGTAATCCCAGCACTCTGGGAAGCCGAGGCAGGAGGGTCCCTTGAATTCAGGAGTTCGAGACCAGCCTGAGCAAGAGTGAGATCCCCATCTCTACTAAAAATAGAAAAATTAGCTGGGCATCGTGGCAGGCAGCTTTAGTCCCAGCTACTCAGGAGGCTTAGGCAAGATGAGCACTTGAGCCTAAGAGTTTGAGGTTGCTGTGAGCTATGTCACCATGACACTCAACCCCAGAGTGACTGAGTGCGGCTCTGCATCAAAAAATAAAAATAAAATAAAATAACAAAAATAAATCTCAGAAGCCCTCTGGAGTCTTTCCATCATGCAGAATATACACTAGCTGGGGGAAAATGTTAAGGGAAAAGGCCCCAGCAATTAGTGGGTATCTGTTTTATTAATGGTTGTGGGGAAAACCTGAAACTGTGGCCAATGCTTGCTCTGGATGGAAGGGCTATTCCAGGTCGCCATCTGACTTCTCCCTTCTCACGTAGTCACTGTAGGATTTGCCAAGCAACAAGTTTGCATTTAAGTTGCATTTATCACCATGTTGTTGCTCTGCCAGGAACAGGTGCACACCTTCTCTTCTTTAATGCTTGGGCACCAGGCATTTGCAATTGCTCCAGGGGTGTTTTCCTGCGTGACTTTCTCCTTGGGCTTAAGGAACTCCAGAGAAGGAAAGAGTCTTTCAGACTGCAATAGTGTTGGAGAGAGGAAGGTAAGCACTTGCTTGGAATCAGAAAGACAAGGCAGGGACTAACCAGAAAGAGAGAGGAAGAGGTGCATGGAAGGGGGGTGAATGGGGACAGAATAGGATGGCTGGCTAGGAGTAGACCGGTGTGACCAAAAGAAATTAGTCAAAGACAAGGAAACAGTAAGGAAAAAACTGAACATGTACACTGAATTTGGTTGGTAGAGTACACTCAAGGTCTCAATAAGGAGTTGAACTTCCTCAGAAAAGCAAGCAGGAGCTGTGAAGTGTTCCAGCAGCGGTGACATCCGTGAGCTGTGTTTTAGGGAAAAGAACCAGGCAGGAGGTTGGGAATGCCTCAAAGGTGGGAGGGAAGGCCCTGGGAGCCAGGTGGGGAGAGCTGGCACACTGAGCAAAGGAGGGGTGGAAGAGAAGGAAACTCCATATCGAAAGGAACAGAGACTGAGTTGAATGAAGAAGGGAGGGCTAGAAAGGAGATTTTAAACTAAATTTGTTTGTGATAAAACTTTATAAAACGTGGGGAAAGAGCTCACCTGCACAATCTTACCACATTGAGAAGTAGAGATACAATGAGCCCCCTACTGTACTATGTAACTTACAGAGATTTCTGAACACATGGGAGTTAAATACAGTAGCACCTCTGTAAGTTGCCCACCCAAGGGACTGTAACGAACTGGTCAACATACAGAGGCGATCAACACAAGGAACTAGGCCTACTGTGCTGGTACGAACATATGGTGCATGTCTAGGAAACTATGAAAATTAGGTCAGCATAAGGAGGCAGTGAGTGTAGGGAGGTGGTCCACTATGGAGGTTCTACTGTATTTAGGGAAAAAAAAAAGACTCTTGATAGCACTCCATAACTTTCTCTTTTGTTTTTTTGCTCTAGTTTCTTCCTTCCTTCCTTTCTTTCTTTTTTCCCTTCTTTCTTTCTGCAAAGGGAAGGAAACTCACAAGGGAGGCTGGCTGAGTCATGGCTCTAAATAGGTCAGCGCTGTGGAATAAAGGGAGCCCTCAATGATCCAGCTCAATGGCCTCTTTAGCTCTCAGCGTTAAAGGCGTTTTACTCGGTGTATTTAAGCTGTCTACACAACGTGCTCTGTGGCAGCGGTATTTCAATGTTGATTCAGTCCTGGCCCTTCATAAAATGTGCATATCCATGAAAGCAAGAAGATTTTATTCACATTCAAGAGAAAGCTCTGAAAAGGTGGAATCCAACCAAACCCATGGAAACACGCCCAGATCTGGCAACGTGAAAACACAGATGTGCAGGTCTCAGCACAAGATTTCAGGAGACATGTCCCGTCCCCCCACCCTGCCCCCTTCAAATAAGTTTCTAATCAAATGCCAGAACGAAGCATCAGAACCTGCCAAAATTTCCCCCTTGGCTGCCTTAACTGTTTAAATCACTCTTATTTTATTGCAACTGACTAGGCTGAGAACAATAATGGAAATGCCCACTGACTGATGATTCTGGCAATTTTGTGAATTATCACATAAAATGAAATGCTGGACTACATTCCTTTCTCTGTGGGGTTTATATTCACACTCCTGCTCATTCTCCATATCCACAGCCCAGTTTACAGTCACTGCTGCCGAAGAGGGTGGCCACAGACCAAAGCTAACCCCACTGCAGATTAGATGGTACGCGGTGCAAAGTGTTGCGAGTTTTAAAAGACTAAAGGAATAACTTATTTAAGAAAATCATTTAGACTTGTATCCTTCTTTCCTTCTTTCTTCTTCTTTCTTGCCTTCATTAGGAAATCCCGTGTGGTTAGCTTTGATCACAATCATGGCAGTAGCAAAGACAGAGCACAATGCAGCGATTCCCTGTAGAGTTTTTTTGCTGCAGCCCCCAGGCTGCAGATTTTACTGGCTTTCTGGGAGGAAATGAGCTAGGTGTGATGGGATGACTAAGACAGTAACTGGCAAACCTCTCCGATTCAGTGATCGGAGTTATCAGATTGGAAGTGTTTAGGAGGCACATTGTGTACGGAAAAAATGTCCAAGGTTGCCCACTCAAAAATATGGGAATTTCAGAAAATTGCCAAGTGCGAATTTAAAAGTGCTAGACGTTAACTGTAGCTCCATTGAAGTAGAACTGCAGATGGGTTAAGGCAAAAATGGAAGGGATGGGTCAAAAGTATAGAGAACTAGAGAAAGTGAAAGAAATGAGGTTAAAATTGGTTTGGTTTGGGTTTTTTTGAGACAGAGTTTCACTCTATCACCCTAGGGTTGAATGCCAGGGTGTCGTCATAGCTCACAGCAACCTGAAACTCTTGGACTCAAGAGATCCTCTTGCCTCAGCTTCCCGACTAGCTGAGACTACAGGCACCCACCACAACACCCAGCTAGTTTTTCTGTTTTAGTACAAATACCCAGGGTCTCTCTCGTGCTCAGGCTGGTCTTGAACTCCTGAGCTCAAGCAATCCATCGGCCTCAGCTTCCCAGAGTGCTAGGATTACAGGTGTAAAGCCACCATGCCTGGCAAGGTCAAAATGGTTGATTCACTCCACAGATATTTCTTGACCTTACTAAATGCCAGTCTCTATGATCATATAAAAATGAATTAGTATTTGCCCCTTAGCCCTTATAATTAATCTTGCTGTGGGCAGTGCCTCAGACATGTTGTTGGTTTGGCTCCAGACCACCACAATAAAGCGAATACTGCAATAAAGCAAGTCATTCAAATTTTTGGTTTCTCAGTACATGTAAAAGTTATATGTATATTGGCTCGGCACCTGTGGCTCAATTGGCTAAGGCGCCAGCCACGTAGACCTAAGGTGGCGGGTTCGAATCCAACCCGGGCCACCAAATAACAATGATGGCTGCAACCAAAAAATAGCCGGGCGTTGTGGCGGGTGCCTGTGGTCCCAGCTACTTGGGAGGCGGAGGCAGGAGACTCGCTTGAGCCCAGGAGTTGGAGATTGCTGTGAGTTATGATGCCACAGCACTCTACCCAGGGGGACAGCTTGAGGCTCTGTCTCAAAAAAAAAAAAAAGAAAGAAATCACTTTCTTTGCTTATTCACAAGAAGCAACTCTTGTGAATCTGTTCAGGTTTGATCGTGAGATTGCAGCAGTGCAGTCGAATCGTCAGGCTCCCCTTCTCATCGTAGTTCTCTTACTATTTCTGCCACAGTTGAAGTCACTTTCTCTATCGAAGTCTCAAATCCCTCAGAGTCATCCATGAGTGTTGGAATCAACTTCTTTCAAATTCCTATTAATGTAAATATTTTGACCTTCTCCCATGAATCACAGATGTTCTTCGTGGCATCTAGAATGTGAATTTTTGTCCAAAAGGTTTTCAATTTATTTTGCCTGGATCCATTAGAAATCACTATCTTTGGCAGCTGTAGCCTTACAAAACATTTTTCTTTTCTTTTCTTTTTTTTTTTTTTTGAGAAGAGTCTCATTATGTTGCCCTCGGTATAGTACTATAGAATCACAACACACAGCAACCTCAAACTCTTGGGCTTAAGCAATTCTCTTGCCTTAGCCTCCCAAGTAGCTGGGACTACAGGCACCCGCCACAACACCTAGCTATTCTTTTTTATTTATTTATTTATTTATTTTTGCTGTTTAGTTGTCCCAGGCTGGGTTCAAACCCACCTCCCTCAGTGTATGTGGTGGCGCTGTAACCACTGTGCTACAGGCACCAAGCAAACATGTTTCTAAATAATAAGATTTTTGTACATCTCCATCAGAGCTGTTGGGCAACTAGGTACATTGTCAAATAGCAGTAATATTTTGAGAGGAATCTTTTTCCTGAGCAGTAGGTCTCAAGAGTAGGCTTAAAATATTCAGTAAAGTATGCTGTAAACAGGTGCGATGCCATCCAGGCTTTGTTGTTCCATTTCTATAGCACAGGCAGAAAAGATTTGGTATAATTCTTAAAGGGTCTAGGCTTTTCAGAATGGCAAATGGGGACTGGCTTCAACTTAAAGTCACTGGCTGCATTAGTCCCTAACAACCATGAGCCTGAGCCCCTTGAAGCTGTGAAGCCAGGCATTGATTTCTCCTCTCTAGCTGTCAAAATCCTAAATGGCACTTTGGTAGAAGGCTGTTTTGTCTACATGGAAAATAGGTTGTTTAGTGTAGCCACCATCCTCCATGGTCTTAACTAATTCTGAATAACTTGCTGCAGCTCCTCCATCAGCCCTTCTGCTTTACCTTGCCCTGTGATGTTATGGAAATGGCTTCTTTCTTTTATCTCCACGAACAAACCTCCACTAGCTTCACAGTTTTCTTCTGCAGCTTCCTCTTCTCTTTCAGCCTTCAAAGAATTGAGGAGTATTTGGGCCTTGCTCTGGATTAGGCTTTGGCTGAAGAGAATATGGTGTCTGATCTCCCTTCAGACAACTCAAACTTTCTTCATACCAGCAATGAGGCTGTTTTGCTTCCTTATTCATAAATTCACTGGAGTAGCATTTTTAATTTCCTTCAAGAACTTTTCCTTCGCATTCATAACTTTCGTTTTATCTTGGCTCTCTACATGCCTTCCCCACCACGCTTAATGATCTCTAGCTTTTGATTTTAAATAAAAGACATGGGACTCTTCACTTAGAGGCCATTCCAGGATTATTAATTGCCTAATTTCAATATTGTGTCTCGGGGAAGAGGGAGGCCCAAGGAGAGGGAGATGGAGGTGATAGCTGATGCGTGAAGCTGTCAGAACACAAAAAATTTGTCTATTGAGTTTCCTGTGGTGCCCCAGAACGATTAGAATAGGAATATCAAAGATCACTCATCCCAAATCACCACAGCAGATAAAATAATTATGAAAAGTTTGAAATATTTCAAGAATGACCAAAATGTGACACAGAGACACGGCGTGAGCACAGGCTGTTGGGAAAAATCCCATTGACAGACGGACTTAATGAGGAGTCGCCACCAACCCTCAATGTGTGAGAATCACATATCTGTGAATTTGAATATGTAGTAAGCTTTATGTGATATTAGGAGATTATTGTTTTTGTTATATGTAGTAGTATTTTGGCTATGCATAATAAAGAATGTCATGATAACTTTAATCTATTTTAAAGTATATAAACTTTTTTTTTTTTAAGACAGAATCTCAAGCCATCACCCTGGGTAGAGGGCTGTGGCATCACAGCTCACAGCAACCTCCAACTCCTGGGCTTAAGTGATTCTGTTGTCTCAGCCTTCCATGTTGCTGGGACTACAGGTGCCTGCCACAACACCCGGCTATTTTTTTGTTGCAGCTGTCATTGTTGGTTTAGCTGGCCCCAGCTGGGTTTGAACCCACCAGCCTCAGTATATGTGGCCGGCACCTACCCACTGAGCTACAGGCACTGCCTAAAGTACACAAATATTTTCAAATACTTTAAACAGTTATACATACGTCAAAAATTTAGTCTTTAGACTTTTCTATTTTCAAATTTTCTATAATTTTTTTATATTTACATATTATAGAAAGTACAAATTTTCTTTAAAAATACATATATGTGATAGAATATAAATACTTTCTGTAATAAAAATGAACATGCCTTTATGCTTAAACCATTTTTTAAATATAAGCAACGTAGAAATCAACAAACGACTTAAATGTGTCTTTAAAAACAGAAATAGCAGCCAGGTACAGGTGGTTCATGGGAGGCTGAGGCAGGAGGATCACTTGAGCTCAGGAGGTCAAGACCAGCCTGAGTAAGACTCCATCTCTACTAAAAATAGAAAAACTAGCTGGGTGTTGTGGTGGGTGCCTGTAGTCCAGCTACTTGGGACTCAGGAGTTTGAGGTTGTTGTGAGCTATGATGATGCCACAGCACTCTACCCAGAATGACAGAGTGAGATACAGTCTCAAACAAACAAACAACAACAAAAAAAAAAAAAAAACCAGAATAGCCATGTGAAACTTTTTTTTTTTTTAATTGAGACTGAGTCTCACTCTGTCACCCTGGGTAGAATGTCATGATGTCATAGCTCACAACAACCTCAAACTCTTGGGCTCAAGAGATCCTCTTGCCTCAGCCTCCCAAGTAGCTGGGACTACAGGCATCCACTACAACACCCAGCTAGTTTTTCTATTTTTCAGTAGAGGCCGGGTCTTGCTCTTGGTCAGGCTGGTCTTGAACTCCTGAGCTGAAGAGATCCACCCGCCTCAGCCTCCAGGAGGGTTGGGATTACAGACTTGAGCCACGGTGTCCAGTGTGAAACATATTATTAAATATATTTTCAAGAAATACATAAGACACAACTAGAAAAACAGCTACAAGAGTTAAAAGTGTTGCCTCTGAGGAACAAAATTGGGAATGAAAGGTGAAGTGGAGAGGAGGTATTTTTCTTTAAAAACCTTTCAATCTATTTGAGTCTAAACAAGTGTATGCATTGCCTTGATTTTAAAATAGGTTTAATTCTGACAGTATCTGTCAGGATGGGGTTCACATCCTAGTCGCAGGTCTCCCCCACCACTGTATCTTAGAGTTGGAGCTAATCTTTTCAAAAATGACTCTTTTGTTTTGCAAAGTTCTGAACTGTCAAAAAATAAAAATAAAAAGGATTTAATTACATTCAGTGCACTCTACTTAATTAGGCAAGAATGCAGACTAACACATTTTGGAAAGGTTTTTCTTTATAAAGTTGAAACAAAAAGAGATTGTGAACCAGGAAATTAAATTAACCACAACATTCTCCACGTATTCTGGTTGGTTCGTAGGCCTGGATGGTAAGCCCGATTCAAACTAAAAATGTACATTCCAGCTAATTGCTGTGGCTTGATGGTTAAGGTCATAGCAAATCGTGTTTAAAATACCAATGGGACTGTCAGTGTGATTCTTGAAGAGGCTATTCCGGCATGACCTGCTTAACAAATAGACAAAATAATCTTTTTGTTTTCATGATAAGATGAAGATTGTCAATAGGTTTAATGATAAAAGATGCCGTGTACCTGGGGGAGGAAAATAATTCTACCTGAGAATACATTTGACATATTGGACAAAGTTAAGAGTTAGTGGTTGAGGTGGTGGGTAGTAGTTGGTCAACACTTTTATCAATTAAAGTTTGCATTAGACATAAGTAAGTTGTCTAATGTGTAATATTTTTATTTGATTTTTAGAGTAGTGTATAAGGCACAGGGATAAATGGAAGGTCATTTAAAGAAAGAAAAACACCATTACATTGAAGAAATAGTCTCGCCATTTAGTTAATTGGAATGTCATATTAACACAGTCATATTTTAATTTGGTGGGACAGCATTGACATGTAATTACTAATCCAATTAATTGGTTGGTTTTTAACTCATTAATAAACTTAATTGGTTATTTATTCTACAAATAATTATTGGGCATCTATAGGCAGGCATTATGCTAGGGTCTGGAAATGTAATAGTAAAAGCAAGACAAACGTGATCCCCACTTCACTGAGTTTAGACTGTGGTAGACAGACCCTAAACAAGAAATTAAAATGAAACTTAATCAGAAGTGGAGGGGGTGCCTTGAAAGCAGATAGCAAAGCACCCAACCGTCTCACTAAACAATACAGACCTGGCACCCCCAGTCCTTTCTCTAGCCCACCCCCTTCCTCAGCGTTGACAATTCAAGAGTAAACCCAGAGTCCTCTGGGATCTGGGTGGCTAGGCAGGAATACGGCTGTCACAGCTGAATCCATAATTCATCCACAGAGCAGTCCCCATTAGTGATACAGTTCGTGTCGTCTTAGTTTGCTGGTAAATGCTCTGCATCCCAGGGGGACGCTGGGTGGGGATGACTTTATGGAAAGCTCTTCTGACAGGTAACGGGGTCTCAGATGAGCCTGCTCCTACCCTGAACATAGATATTAATATTGCACTGCCACCTAATTCCAGAGGAACTGCTGAAAGGAATCTAGAATACCTAGCTTGCCTCTCGTTATTTGCATTTGAAGGGTGGGGAAGGACTAGCTAAGCAATTTGTGAAATTCTAACCGTAAGCAAAATGTGTGTCTGTGAGTGAGATTGCCATCATATTCTGAAATACGGGTTTCGTTTCTTTCAGAATGTTCTCATCGTTGAGGTAAGCTGGCTTTTCCTTTTCCCTATCTGGAAGCTGAAAGAGTCTAACGGTGAGTTTTAAGAAGAATATGCTGTCAGATTGTTCAAGGATTTATTGAGCTCCCATTATGCACACAGCTCTCCATTGAGTAGGAGCCAGCTAGCATCCCTGGGTTCAGATAGGTTAGAATGAGAGCTTTTGCAATAAGAGTTGTGTGGTACTTGATCCCTTATTTATATGCAATTTCACATATCTCTAAATTGGTTCTTATACGTATTTGTGAATCAGACATTTTCGGAGAAGGGCCAGCTAGCCCACCAAAGCAAATTCATTTAATATAGTAAAGCCAAGGTTAAAACTGTCCTTACCCTGACTTCAGTGTTCTTGCCAATGACCTCTAATGACTGTGAGCAATTCCCAGATACCTTCAGCATCACAATTGTAAATATGATCAATTAAAAAAATGGCCATTGGGCAGCACCTGTGGCTCAGTGGGTAGGACACCGGCCCCATATACCGAGGGCAGTGGGTTCAAACTCGGTCTGGCCAAAATGCAGCAAAAAATAACCGGGTGTTGTGGCAGGCGCCTGTGGTCCCAGTTACTCGGGAGGCTGAGGCAGTAGAATTGCCTAAGCCCGGGAGCTGGAGGTTGCTGTGAGCTGTGTGACGCCATGGCACTCTACCAGAGGCGATAAAGTGAAACTCTGTCTCTACAAAAAAAAAAAAAAAAGGCCATCTAGGGGACAGTGATGACTTGTTTTTAAATTTGTGTTTCTGTTAAAAAAGAGAAAAGAGTCCCTGTGGCAGTAATGGGACTGATACAGCAAACGGCCACCTTTACTTCTGGAGCACACTTGCCTTATCAGCAGGCAGGAATTCAGGGGAGCTGTTTTCAAGCTTTTGTTACACAATGGCCTGTGTGTGCCTTGTGTATCTGCCCTCCTCCTGGCTCAATAGAACCCTAGAAGTAGACCCTCCAACTAAATGAATTGCCCAGCCCTTGGCTAAATTCAGACCTGTTGTTTTCACAATCAGCTCTGGACAGCTGATTTCTGTCCTGAGGACAATAAATGGCCCCTGATCATTCTCCTCTAATTGTGCAGCAGCTCCTGAGCAGAGATGAGCCTGAGCTCACTGCAGCCGTGGATCCTCAGAACTCATGGCTGTCACCAGCTGCTATCCAGACACATCTCTCTTCCCAGCCACAGAATCCCCTATGGAGGGGGGACGAGCAGGGGGCGGTTTTTAGCCATTCGGTGCATTCAGATGTACATGTGCATGAAAATTCATGTGTTATGTAACCTCAGGGCCAAATTTACTCCCTGGATGTGCTCGCAGGAGTCCAAATATACTCAGCGCGGAGCCAGTGTGCTCTTCAGAGGCTACATTTAGCCCTTCAACACAGCTAAAGGATTCACGTGCACAGCAGATTCCCCAAAACCCAACTTCCAGAAAGAAGCACCTGTCTAAAACAGTATACCCAGCTCTGCCTTCCATTGGACGGCATTTCTAATTAGGATGCATTGTTAACAGGGAATCGCTTCCCTGGGTAAATAAAAGCTATTGTGCTGCTCAAATTCATTTTGCTGAATTAACCTGTCCTCTTTGCAAAGGATATTGTTGGAACTGGGCAAACCATGCGAGCGCTACTCAGCAGCTTAGAGAAATACAAGCCCAACATGGTTAAGGTGGCCAGGTGAGTAGGACACCCGTATAACATGCCATTTCTGGCTTTCCCCACAAGCCCAAAAGGGATGCTAACAAGAGATGTCTTTCCAAAGGATATAATATATTCTAAAGCCAATGGCTTACTGCCCTGGGGTTTTAGGATTTGACCACATGGAAAAATAGCCCATTTGACTGCTAGCCTGAGAGGGGAAGGGGAAGAGGACATGCTTTGCTGTGTCTCCAAGCCCCTCTACCATAGCTCCAACAACTGCCTCTGGAGGAACCCCAGTGCAATTGCTCTGTGCCCTTCCTCTTATCCAGAGCCACTTTAAGTACAGACTTGAGGCCAGGTGGGGTGGCTCACACCTGTCATCCCAGCACTCTGGGAAGCCAAGGCGGGTAGATCACCTGACCTCAGTAGTTTGAGATCATCTGGAGCAAGATCAAGACCCCGTTTCTACAAAAATAAGCTAGCATGGTGGGCTCGTAGTCCCAGAAACTTGGGAGGTTGAGACAGGAGGATCACTTGAGGTCAGGAGTTCAAAAAATAGAAAAACTAGCCAGGCATGGTGGTGGGCGAAGACAAGAGGATCGCTTAAGCCCAGGAGTTTGAGGTTGCTGTGAGCTATGATGACAGCACGGCACTCTACCCAGGGCAACAAAGAGAGACTTGGTCTCAGGAAAAAAAAAAAAGAGTATAGACTTGAGTAATACTTAATTCTAAAGGCAGTTCACAGAGATTTTATTGAGAATCACTAACACTTTTTTTTTAAATGGTAGTTTGTTGGTGAAGAGAACACCCAGAAGTGATGGCTTTAGACCTGACTGTAAGTGTTGTTTTGGGTTTTGTTCATTTGATTGGTTTTCTGGGGTGGCAGTTAAGAATCTTTGGTTTCCTCTTTGACAGTCTTCCATGTGACAGAGAAGCTGCGAGGGGCTGATGGTCCCACAGATTCCTTGTGGTTTTCCCTGCCTTGCTAGGGAGGATAGAACCCTTTAAAATGACAATCTTAAACCCTTTTATTTGCAGCTTTCACAGTAACGATGTTCTGTGGATTGTATATTTTTATTTTTAGGTCTTACCCAGCACCTTGACTTCAAAGTACTTGGCTAAAAAGTTTCCAGGGGGGAGGCCCGGCACCTGTGGCTCAAGTGGCTAAGGCACCAGCCACATACACCTAAGGTGGCGGGTTTGAATCCAGCCCAGGCCCGCCAAACAACAATGATGGCTGCAACCAAAAACAGCCGGGCATTGTGGCGGGCGCCTGTGGTCCCAGCTACTTGGGAGGCTGAGGCAGGAGACTTGCTTGAGCCCAGGAGTTGGAGGTTGCTGTGAGCTGTGAGGCCACAGCACTCTACCCAGGGTAACAGCTTGAGGCTCTGTCTCAGAAAAAATAAGTTTCAGGGGGAGATGCTGGACAGATTCAGCATGTAGGATTCCTGGCTTGGCCACTGCTCTCATCAATCAGACAGGAAGAGGTGTGCCATGGAGGTTTACAGGGATTCTCCTACCATCATCAGGAACTCTTACCAGACAATACACAATGGTGACCTTTAGCAACCTGAGTTTAAGCACACAGAAGGGGAAATCTGAGACATCTCACCACCTCCAAACAAAAGTACCCTAACAGAGAATTAGCAGAGCAGATGTCTCTAGATACCATCTTCACACTTGACTTCAGACGTGTGTTCTGGAAGGCTTTCCTGATTGAGGGCACTCTCTGCCCTCCGCCCCATAATTAAACTAAATCTAATGCCAGGAAGAGTACACGAGCAGCCTGATTATTTATAATTCTAACCCTAGAGGTGACTTTTTTTTCACTTGCATAGGCAGACTTCGGTTTGATTTTTATAACTTAGATTTGCTCTAAAGCTCTTGGAATTATTTGGCTACAGTTCTCCTCGGCAAGCTGAACAAACATTGGGAAGAGAGAAACACAGTATGGATGGGTAACGTGCCCATGACATTTAGCTAGTAATTCTTTATTCTAAAAACCAGTCTCATTCCTGTGCTGGATATTACTAACTCTAGACCATGTTGGTCCTGGGCAGAGAGATCCAGTAACTCACTTCTGTCTGTATAATCTGGATGGAATGAAGGTTGCATGAGGTTACTAAACAGAAATTTTCTAAGGAAACAGTGTAAGATACTTACCATATAGATAAGATTTTAACTGAAGTTGAAAAACATTCACTTAGAAACATGCCCGATTAATTACAAATTTCTTGTATCACTTACAACAACATTCATAAAAATAGGCCGGCGCAGTGGCTCGCTCCTGTAATGCTAACACTCTGGGAGGTGGAGGTGCGTGGATCACTTGAGCTCAGGAGTTTAAGACCAGCCTGAGCAAGAGCAAGACCCCCATCTCTACATAAAATAGAAAAAATTAGGTAGGTATTGTGACAGGCACCTGTAGTCCCAGCTATGTGGGAGACAAAGGCAGGAGGATCGCTTGGGCCCAGGAGTTTGAAAAGATTGCTATGAGCTAGGCTGAGGGCATGGCACTCTGGCTCAGGCAACAGAGTGAGTCTCTGTCTCAAAAAAGAAAAAAGAACATGAATAACATAATAGCAGCTAATAAGAACTTACGCTAATAAGAACTTATGACGTGCCAGGCACTGTTCTAAAAGCTGTATAGACATAAATTTATTTTTTCCTTACAACAGCACTCTAAAGGTTGTGCTGTTAGTGTACCTATTTTACAGATGAGGAAATTCAACACAGTGAGATTAAACAGCTTGCCGCAGTCACATAGCTGTAAGTGCAAGGCCAGTATTGAACCCAGGCAATCTGGTTCGGGTCTCTGTGGTGACTCTTGGGCTACATCTCCAAGTAGCACCTGCAATGGCAAATAGAAGTATAGGAGCTGCCTTCATCTGCCAGCTAGTCATAGGTCACTCTGATTCCTGACTGTCGTCCTAATCTGTCATCCTTTTTTGACTCTTCGGGCTCTTTATTTTCCCAGTCTGAGTTGCTAATGGAGGGATTGCATTGCTCGTGGTAGAGTCATTATTATAACCCTGATTACAATGAAGGTTTCCCAGGACTGACTTCTTTTAGAGAGCTCAGAACCTCTGTTTCTTCTTTCTCTCTGAATCCTAGGGCTTTGTACTTGTTCCTTTCTCGTGATTAACTCTTTCTTTTATGCTCCTGTGTAAACTCTGATATCTTTTCTTCTGCTCTTACTTCCTTTCTCTGGTTATTCTATCTTATTTTTTCAAGAAACCCTGTGATTTGACGGAATCAAATAGACTTCCTAACAAGTGACCCCATAATGCAATCCCCTAGAAAATAAGACCCTTACCTCTAGAACTTCCTGTGAGTAGGAACCAGTTGGTTTCTCCTTGTGAAAACATCTTGGGTCACAGTCACCATGGAGACAGCTTTGTCCATGTTATAAGTACACTAACTGTGCCAGAGTACAGTTCCATAAAAGTAACCAAATGTATGTCTCTTATCTATAATAGTGCAGTTAAGTAAATTTAGGTTCCAAAACCCTGAAAAATGTTTGCAAATCACTGGACCAAGGTATTTTTGTTCTGTTATAAGACATCTAAAAAAGAGCTCTCATCTATTCTTTAAGAGTCCATGGCAAGGCGCCATGGCTGACACTACCTCGCACTCTGGTAAGCCAAAGCGGGAAGCATCCTTTGAGCTCAGGAGTTCAAGACCAGCCTCAGCAAGAGCAAGACCCTGTTTATACAAACAATAGAAAAATTAGCTGACCATTGTGGTGGGCACCTGTAGTCCCAGCTACTCTGGAGGCTGAGGCAGGAGGATCTCTTGAGCCCAGGAGTGTGAGGTTGCTGTGAGCTATGATGATGCCACTGTACTCTAGCTTGGGCTACAGACCAAGGCCTTGTCTCAAAAGGAAAAAAAATAATAATCCTCTCCAATAAAAATCATCTTCTTTTCAATCAATTCTGCTTTTGCTTAACCTTAGCACCTTGCACTGCATTTAAATCAATTTCCTCTCATTCTGCCCTTGATAGAGATAAAGGGCTAATTAATAACCTCTGTATGGTGGACCTGAAAACCAGCATTAAAATAACCCCTCGCATTCTTTTCCTCATGTTGAATAACCCCATCTCCTTTCATCCCTGTCTCCCAGGTTTCGCTTTCCAGCCCTGTAAGCAGCCGAGACACCGAGTACAGTGGAGAATTGCTGCAGGTTGCCATGGCTGCGCACCTGCTCGCGGGTTGCAGGATTGCGACGCCTTCTGCTTGAACTTCCCCTTAGTGCTATTCCAAGTGATTCCTTTGGCCTCTGATGGTTACATACCGCTTGCTTTGGAACACCAGGACCCATGACTAACTCATACGTGCTTCTTGTTATCTGCTGGGCTTCCTGAGCCCTCTGTCCACCCAGCAGCCTGGGAGTTACTTCACCTTTTATCATACATTGGTTTGTCTGCCTTTTCTCCTAAGCCAACATTCCGGTTCAGGCTCCTGTTAGGCTCATCCTGTGCATGGCTCACTTTTCTCATTTCCTTCTGCCAAAATGAAAGGTCTTCAGAGTTTGAGAGTCCACAACAACATAGGGTAGCTTTATATTTACATAATCTAAATTGGTTTTTTTTCTCTCTCTCTGTCTACTAAGATGCTGGATTTGAGATTCCAAACTTATTTGTTGTGGGATACGCCTTAGATTACAACGAATACTTCAGAGATCTCAATGTAAGTCTTGTATGCAACCCCCTAGCCTCCTTATCGTAAGAACTTAATAGTAACTTACCAATTTAACAAATTATTGGGCTGGGTGCAGTGGCTCATGACTGTAATACTAGCACTTTGGGAGGCTGAGGTGGGTGGATTGCTAGAACTCAGGAGTTTGAAACCAGTCAGAGCAAGAGTGAGACCCTGTCTCTACCAAAAATAGAAAAATCAGCTGGATGTTGTGGCAGGCCCCTGCAGTCCCAGCTACTCGGGAGGGTGAGGCGAGAGCTGGAGGCACAAGAGCTGGAGGCTGCTGTGAACTATGACTCTACCTAGGGTGACAAAGTGAGACTCTGTCCACCCCCCCCAAAAAAAGAGTTTATGTTGTATTTACCACTATAAACTGAAATAGTTGTCATTTTACCGGTAGGAGACTTCTATTTCCACCAGGACTACAAGTCCTGCTTCCTCAGCATTTCTGGTTCTTAAGGACGTTAGGAGCCAGGTTCAAAACAGGGCTCAAAACTAAAGCAACAAAGAATCTTTTTGTTACCCATCCAAATGGGTCTATTTAGATTTTATGTGTACCTGTAAATACACACACATATTGGTCAACATAAGGAACTAGGCCTTATGATAGGAACTAGGAATGTCTTGATACGTTTCTGTGGTGCATGTCCGATCTATGAATATTAGGTCAATTTAAGGGGGTGATCGGTGTAGGGAGGTGGTCAACTACAGAGAATAACCAGTTACAGGCTGGCGTCCTGTTATAATTCCATCACATTGTCTCTGTGCTTCATATTTTGTTAAGAAACTGATACCTTTAAACCTTTTATGATTTCAGCACATATGCGTGATCAACGAACACGGTAAAGAAAAATACCGAGTCTAAAGACAGAAACTCTCACCATGCAATTCCCAGACACCACCATTCGGAGGATGACGCTCAGGAAGCCAGTGGCAAAGTGGGTCTCTCCGGGCATCTTCCCTCAGCAGGACATAAAAGAAAAATTGTTTTAATGAGAACAGTTTCTTTTCTGAGATTATAGTAGAAAGAGTACCAAAGGTTCTTAAGGAAGAGAAAGCAATGCCTTTATCGGACTTGCTCCAAATTCAACAGTCCGCCTTATGACTCAGCTGTGCTATCTGCTGTCACAGGCCTGAGCTGTATACACCTTCCTTTGTTGTGATACAGTCATTAAGCTTGATTACGATGCCCAGGATTCCCCCACCTAGTTACTCAAATATTTTTCCCTTTTTTAAAATCACTCTATTTTGGTAATATTCCATAGTATTAAAACCCTGGAAATCTTTTAATTGAATCCCTGATCCCTATATATTTTTGGTAGGTTCCCATACTGAGAAAAAAAAGGGGGGTGAGGACAATTTAATATAAATTTTTGTTTGTGCATTTCTGACAGACCATTATTATCTGCTTTGACAAAGCCTTTCTGAAACGCAGTGTACAATGAATCTTAATGATGTTATGACATGAGCCTTTGCTTTAGCGGTCTTGATTTGAGCTTCCGGTATGTGATGGCGCTATGGCATGTGTGCATGGATGTACTCGACTGTGTTTAATACTCTGAATTTTAATTAGGAAAAACACAATGGCAGCAAGGCTCCGGTTTCTAAGCGGCATCCTTTTATTCATGTGGGACATGAACAAATGGCAGAATGGCAGTGGTGGGGGCGGTGGGGGGTGGTGGTTCAGAGCTCAAAACTAAGCAAGTCTAAATCTGTCCTTTTCTTTGCATTAAAGGACAAGACGTGGTTATGTCCTGTCCAAAACATGAAAACAGAGATGGATTTATTTTTTAAGTATCCTTATAAGACTGATCACAAAATCCAAGGTGCTATAAAGAAACAAGCACATTTCAGAAAGTTTTTCCTGAATAACAGTTCTTTTTTCCATTTTTACCATTTTATGAGACGTTTACTAATTTATGGGGATTTCAATGGAAAATAAACTTGAGTGCCAATAGAGCTGTTTTTTCTCACTTCCTAAACAAACTAAATGCAGGATAAATAACTAAGCAGTCTTTGTTTCTGAACCATATGTGGCATATTATGATTAGATTCCAGCTTCCTTTGGACTAATAAAGAGTAAGAAAACTTGTTATGTTTTTTGAACTGCTTACTGCTTTTCTTCCGTTTGCATATTTTTTATATGTTTTCAGCCGTTAAAATGTACGCAAGCCAACAGCTTAAATACACTACCTCATATAGGCATCCTGTGGCTCTATTTTTGTCAACCTGGATTAAATCCAACATATGCACTAGTATAAGCAAACGATTAAGCCTGACCAGATCTGAGGTTTGTTTTGTTTTGTTTTGTTTCTCCTTAACCTTGTTTGTAAGAACAAGGAATTTTAGTTGTCAAAGATTTTCCTGCACATTGTTGTTTTAGTCAGAGAAGAAAACAAACCCCACCCAGATATCCCCAGGGGTAAACCAGCAAAGGGAATCCCTTTTCGCTTTGTTTTATAGAAGAATTGGTTACCCGGGTGGGTTATAGATTTACCATTCTGTGCAACGGGCCCATTTCTTAAAATATCAAAATGAATATTCTTAGCGTAGTTTTCCACAATGCCACAATGTCTATATCAGAGGAGCTAGAAAAATCCAGGCACCTTTTTGATTTTAAACATGAAATGATCCATAAAGTATATAGCATTGAAATGTGTTTAAAATGCTGAATTTTGGGCAGTGCCTGTGGCTCAAAGGAGTAGGGCGCTGGCCCCATATACCAGAGGTGGTGGGTTCAAACCCAGCCCCAGCCAAAAACTGCAAAAAAAAAAATGCTGAATTTTGTTAAGTATCAGCATCATTTTTTTTTCCTACTGTAGAATTATCTCTTTATTTTGGGTAAAAACCCACAGTAATTTTGTGGGACTGTAATTAAGATTTAACAGCATTATAATTCTAATGAATAACTTAAATATCCTCTTGAGATAAATATAATAATATTTTACGGATACTTTGGAACCCCAGTATTAAGACTACAAATACATACTAGCCTACATCTATCACCTACATCTATCATACTGTTTCTTTCTAATGAATTGACCATTACATTTCCAAAAATCTAGTCTATATAATACCCCTGAGTTTATTTACTCTAAACCAAACCTGTAAAAGCATTACTATCTGATTAACAACAAATCCATTATCAATTTAGTATTCTAAAGCTGATTACTGGAGGGGTAAAAGTGTGAGAGTGTGTATTTCCTTCCAGATTTTGTATTCCTTTGTAATCAATATAACTAGTAATATTTTATGATTTTTCAAGCAAATTAGAACCCCTTATTATCAGGCGGCACCTGTGGCTCAGTGAGTAGAATGCTAGCCCCATATACCGAGAGTAGCCTGTTCGAACACGGCCCCAGCCAAACTGCAACAAAAAATAGCCAGGCATTGTGGCAGGCACCTGTAGTCCCAGCTACTTGGGAGGCTGAGGCAAGAGAATCGCCTAAGCTCAAGAGCAGGAGGTTGCTGTGAGCAGTGACACTACAGCACTCTACTGAGGGCAATAAAGTGAAACTCTTGTCTCTAAAAAAAAGGAACCCCTTATTATAAATTTTGAAATGCAAATTAAAATCCCAATGATATACCTCCTTACCTCTGTCAGAAAGGCTGTTATTAAAAAGTCAAAAGAAAAAATAAATGTTGGCATAGATGCAGTTGAAAGGGAAAGGGAATGCTTATACACTGTTGGGGCAATGCAAATTAGTAGCACTTCTATGGAAAACAGTATGGAAAGTCCTCAAAGAAGTGAAAGTTAGACCTACCACTTGGCCCAGCAATATCACAATGGGGTATCTGCCCAAAGGAAAAATAAGTCATTATATCAGAAAGACACTTGTGCAATTGCTGGGAGGAGGCAGGGCATTTGGTGGGATCTTGCCTAATATGCACAATGTAAAGGTCCGTTTCAAAATAACTAAGAGTACATTAGAAATAAGTAAGTGAGGTGATGGTTATGTTAACCATTTTGATTTAAGCATTCCACATTGTATATCAAATCATCACATTATGCCCCACAAATGTATACAGGTATGATTTAATCAAAAAATTTAAAAAGACTTTTAAACCAATGAAAATAATAATTAAAAGAAAACTTGAGGGGAAAAGGCACTTGCATTTATGTGATTATTGCAGCACAGTTGACAACTGTGAAGATAAGGAGTCAACCTAAGTGCCCATCAACAATGAGTACATAAAGAAAATGTGTATAGATACCAATACACACACCATGAAGGACTCACTCGGACATAGAAAAAAATGGATTCTTGTCTTTTGCAGCAACTTGGATGAAACTGGAGCCCATTATCCTAAGTGAAATATCTCAGGTATGGAAAACCAAATACCGTGTATTCTCACATGTGGGCACTAAGCAAAGGGTATGCATGGTCACAGAGTGATATAATGGACTTTGGAGACTCAGAAGGGGGAATGGGGAAGGGGGGAGAGAATGAATGATGAAAATTACCTATTGGCAGTATGGGAAGTCAAGATGGGTGGATTTCCTAACCTCAGAAGTAGGAGACTAGCATGAGCAAAGTGAGACCCCATCTCTAAAAACAGGCAGGCATTGTAGTGAGTGCCTGTAATTCTAAATACTTGGGAGGCTGAGGCAAGAGGATCGCTTGAGCCCAAGAGTTGGAGGTTGCTGTGAGCTATGACGCCATGGCACTCTACTAGAGTGACAAAGTGAGACTCTGTCTCAAAAAAATAAAAAGCAAAAAATACCTATACAATGCATACTATTCAGGTTGCTGGGTACACTAAAAGACCAGACTTCACCACTACACAATTCATCCAGGTAACCAGAAATCATGAGAGACTTGCCCATTTTTATTGCTTAGAGAATTAAAAAAGAGAGAGGGGGGCTCGGCGCCTATAGCTCAACCGGCTAAGGTGCCAGCCACGTATACCTAAGATGGCAGGTTCGAATCCCCAGCCCGGACCCGCCAAACAACGACGGCTGCAACCAAAAAATAGCCGGGCATTGTGGCGGGCACCTGTGGTCCCAGCTACTTGGGAGGCGGAGGCAGGAGACTTGCTAGAGCCCAGGAGTTGAGGTTGCTGTGAGCTGTTATCCAAAGGAACGCAACCCCGGGGGACAGCTTGAGGCTCTGTCTCAAAAAAAAAAAAAAACTTGAACTTCAGTTTTGGTGCCCATAGCTTAGTGGGTAGGGTGCCAACCACATACTCTAGGCTGGTGGGATCAAACCTAGCCCAGGCCTGCTAAACAACAACAACTACAACAAATAATAGCCAGGCATTGTGGCAGGCACCT
>CAUYTI010135084.1:0-11103 GCA_963575145.1 Galago senegalensis
GTGGCATTACAGCTCACAGCAACCTCCAACTCCTGGGCTCAAGCGAGTCTCTTGCCTCTGCCTCCCAAGTAGCTGGGACCACAGGCGCCCGCCACAACGCCCGGCTATGTTTTGGTTGCAGCCGTCATTGTTGTTTGGCGGGTCCAGGCTGGGGATTTGAACCCGCCACCTTAGGTGTACGTGGCTGGCGCCTTAGCCGGTTGAGCTATAGGTGCCGAGCCCCGATTTGTTTCTTAAAGCAAAATTAAACACTGACTCAGATTTAAAAAAAATAACTTAAGAAATAAAATTAAAGCAAATTCCATCAGTTTCTCTGCCACTTAAATATTTTTCTTGGGGGCTCAGCACCCATAGCACAGTGGTTAGGGCACCAGCCATAAGCACCAAGGCTGGCTGGTTCGAACCCGGCACAGGCCTGCTAAACAACAATGACAATAAGAAAAAAATAGCCAGGCGTTGTGCTGGATGCCTGTAGTCCCAGCTGCTTGGGAGACTGAGGCAAGAGAATCGCTTAAGCCCAACAGTTTGAGATTGCTGTGAACTGTGACGCCACAGAACTCTACCCAGAGAGACATAGTGAGACTCTGTCTCAAAAAAAATAAAATTCTTTTTTTCCCCCTTGGGGACTTATACTGCAGTGACTATAGGAAGTGATGGTTAAACCACAAAATACTTATTTATTCCTAATAACATTCAACAAAGGAAAGATTGTAATTGAAATAAAATAAAGGAGAGTACAGTTTTTCCGTTTTGGCAATTTAAAAACACAAGTCAGCATGGCTCCCATTTAACGGGGTTTCTAAAAATTAACTTCGGAAACCAAGAACACAGAGGCCCTGTCTTCCATAGCAGTGAAGCTGATTAGGATAAGAACTAGAGAGGGATTTGGACTAGATGGTTCCTAGATTGCTTTGTTGCTTCAAACCCGGTGGACTAGAAATCCCAGAAGTCCATTTTAGGGAAAAAGTATGTAAACAAACCACTATGCTATTTAGGCATGTCACTATTTTAAACCCCTTCCCCTATAAAGGAAATCTTACAAATAGGGTCTTAGTTCCCAGCTCAAAGCTGACTACATAGTACCCCAGTCCAAACTCAGTCTCAAGCAGAAGACCTCTGGGAGCAGCAAAGGCAAAGAAGAGGAAGAAGGGTCTGTAGATCGCACTAGACGAAGCCTTGGGGGTCTCTGCAGAACTGTGGGTGCCTAGAAATCAACTAGTCTCATTTGTCATGTTTTTCAGATGAAGAAATTAAGGCCCAAAGAGAAATGCTGTGTTCAAGTCATCACAAATACGTTTTAGAGGCTGGGTTTGAATCCAGGTCTCTGTCCACTCTGCCACATCCTGCTATTCTGCTGGAAAGGAGGAAGAGGACGCTAGGGGCCCCTCTTTCTAATAAGGAGGTGCAATGTGTTTGGATTACTACATTCCTTTTGGGGGGACATACAAAGTTAGTCAGGGTGCCTTTGTAGAGTGCCACCTCATATTTAGGCAGATATGACTTCAAATCCCAAAAATAGATTTCTCATACATTAAATTGGAGTTTACAGAAATATCAGCAAAAGGAAATACAACAAATACAACACTCTGTCCCTTCCAGAGAATATTTACTTGCAACTCAGGATAATTTGTCATGTGCATTACCTACTCAGAGTTGTTACTCACACGCAGGAAACTTTTATAAGAAGGCTGGGAAAAGAGGTGTGTAGTGACTTTTAGGTTAATGCTAGATTATTTGTCAAAAGTGAAGAGAAGAGAGCCTTATTAAGACAAGAGTACAAGGCTGGGTGCAGTGGCTCCCAGCACTCCAGGAGGCCAAGGTGGGAAGATTACTTGAAGGCAGGAGTTCAGATCCAGCCTGAGCAAGATTGAGACCTCTGTCTCTACAGAAAAATAGAATACTCAGCTGGGAATCATGGTGTGTGCCTGTAGCCCCAGCTACATGGGAGGCTAAGGCAGGAAAACTGCTTGAGCTTAGGAGGTTGAGGTTGCAGTGAGGTATGACAATGCCAGTGGCATCATGATATGTTCCCGTAGTCCCAGCTTCTTGGGAGGCTAAGGCAGGAGGATCACCTGAGCCCCAGGATGTTGAGGTGTTGAGGTTGTAGTAAGCTATGATAATGCCATTGTACTCTAGCCAGGGTGACGACAGAGTGAGACTCTGTCTCAAAAAAGAAAGGGTACAAGATAATACTTCCTAGTATGCCATCTATTTCAGTAGCTTCAAAGTCACAGAAAATGATGTGTTTCTGTCAATCTTATGTACTGAAGGCTAACATTATGACTAGTATTCCAATACATGGTGGTATCTATCTTGCCTCTTACTTTTACTTCTAGTGGTTGTTTATTACACTTATGCTTTCCCTTTGTGGGCAAGATGTAGAAAGATTTAAGAGCTGGAAGAACCGGAGATTTGGAAACATTTAGCATACGGTCAGGAAGTTATCCTTCAAGAATCTGCCTGTCCACATCTTTATCACTGGAGGTTTTATATCTGTATTGCGACTGAAAATTCTTTTTCCTCAACATAGGTATTGATGAAACTAAAGTATACTCTAAAATAAATTATTTATGTGAAATAATCACAATGTGTAATAAGCACAAAATGGCTATTTCGTATATTTTGTATCATTGTCCAAACAAACATGAAGTCTCCAAAGTGGGGATTTTGCTTTTTCAGACACCATTTTCTCCCTAGGCGTTAGCCAAGAGTTTTGTATGTGTAATAGGGATTCAGTCACTATTTACAGAAAAAATTATTTAATGCAGATTTATTAAGAAATGGGAGGAGGAGAGCAAGTAATTTATACAAGATGGTTGTTATTAAATTAAAACTAAACTTAGGTTGGTCCAGTGAAAGTAGGCTAGATATTGGCATGTTTCTTTTGGAAAGGCAGGAAAGGGGAAAAGAGAGGTTATCTCTCTAGCTTACTGGAGGAGGCAATCCTGCCCCCAACTCCTTGCCATGGGTAGGGGTGGCAGTGCTTTATCTCTGGGCTGAAACATCAGCGACGGATCTAGAGGAACAGCCACCAAGGAGGGGCTAGGGCTTCTTTATCCTGCACTGCAGCCTCAGGCCCTAGGAGACGAGGGTGCTGAGCAGAAGGGGAGAGGCGACCCAGATGTAGGAGCAGAAGTAATTCAGATTCTTTCCTCTCTTGACCCCCCCATCCCACACCCCCTTCCACCCTGACTCAATCTCCACAGCTCAAACTTACTTGGCAGCCGCATCTTTTCTCAACTGTTCATGCTTCATGAGGAGATTTTTCCGGTCTCTGAAAGCTTTTCTGACCTTGTACCCTTTGTAGACAGCTTGGATTTTGAAGGCAGCAATGTCTTGTATGGCCGCGATGGACAGGGCGCCGTGCTCCAACATGAACTGGATCACTTCATGGCGCTCACCAAGCAGAGCATAATCAAGGGGTGTGTATCTGAAGCAGAAGGAAGATTTGTTTTGTTGAGTTTTGGAATGCAATTCAAGGCACAGCTAACCTGGCAATATTATTATGCAGCAGAAGGAAACTTCATTCTAAGGTGTGGGATCTTTCCCAGGGAAAGCCATCTTCTCGATACCAGGGCTGACAGGCATAAAATAAGGTTGCATACAACTGGGGGTCAGGTGTTTTATTCTGCTAACCATGTCAATTCCTGAGTTCGGCTCACTGGCTCACAAATTTGGGCTATTGGGAACATTACTTTATACAAATGTTATTTTCAGAATTCAAATTTGCTAACAGTACCAAAATTAAAGCCCCCCCCCCAAAAAAATTGCCCCAAATTCTACCTTCCAACAATGAGAATGATGACTGTTACTTCATACACAACTTATTTGATGTTTCTAAGCCCCAGCTTTCCTCATCTTTTAAATAAGATAATACGTCCCAGACTTTGAAGGAGAAGAAAATGGAATATAAATGTGAAGAGACGGGCATTGTCCCTGGCACAAAGGAAGCAGCTAATAAACGTTAGCATTGCTGCTTGGTTTGGTTATCATAAATATCGTTTCCACAGGACCCACTAGTATTTATGACCACCTAATGACTGCCACTCCTGCTGATTCCTCCTGCGGTGGCTGTGACTAGTCCAGTGCAACAGAGGTGTTGGGGAAATAATCAGGTGATTGATGAGGTGGAAAAAATGATGATTATAGGGATGCATGATTAAACACAGAAAATCATCCAGTGGTTACAGAAATGATCTCTGTTTAAAACTCACTTAACAGATGGGGTAAGACATAAAAGAAAGAGACTTTGCATGTAAGGGAGGTTTGTCTTTTGAGTAAGGAAACCCTGAGTTTGGAAGGAAGCCCCAGATGCTGAAATTAAGGAACCTTCATATTAGGGCAGCTCAATTTGCCACTCAGAAACCAGAGGTTATAAATAGAGGTGCCTATATAAACTTTAGAACATTATTATAATGGATAACATTTTGTAAATTTAGAAGAATTAAAAACATTTTTTTACTATATATTCCACAATATCTTTTATAACTGTACTTTCTCTGGTGGAAAAAGTTATCATAAAGCCATCAAAAAACCAATAGTAGAGTTAAATTGAATTTTAGAGGTCATTTAGTTCAGCAACTTCATTTTATAAATGAATAAGCAAACCCGGAAGGGTTAGGCAACTTGCCAAAGCAACTGGTTTCTACAGAATGTAGATTAGAAGTCAGATCATGTTTCCCAGTTCTACAATCCTCTACAACACATGTAGCATTTATTGACTATGTTTCTTATAGAATAAAACTGTTTCTAAAATCAGTATACAAACAATATATATATTTAGTAAGCTTGATATCTGTTCCATAATTATTGATATATTTACATAGTATATAAATGGGATTTTCAAAATGTAGCTTATGAAATAAAATGTAAGGTAAACTATGCCTTTACCTACAAATATGACAAAAGGAATAACACATTGCATATTATACCCCAAAGAATGCTAGAGTGGGAGTCAGAGGCCCTGTGTGACCCTGAGCATTCCCTTAACTTGTCTGAGCTTCTGTATCCTCATCTGTAGAAGTGGTGAGGAAGAAGGGAAGAACTAGGTCTCTCAGGCCACTTCTGGGTTGAAAATTGCATCTTAATTTTTTAAATTATATTTAAAAAGCCTATTTTTATTACCAGAAACTTCCAACATTAAAGGGTAGAGAGCTGGGTGCAGTGGCTCACGTCTACAATCCCAGCAGTCTGGAGCTGAGGCAGAGGGTCTCTTGAGGTCAGGAGTTTGAGACCAACCTAAGCCAGAGTGAGACACTGTTTCTAATCAAACAAAAAATTAGTTAGGTGTGATGCCATATACCTATAGTTACAGTTACTTGGTAGTCTCAGGGAAGAGAATCTCTTGAGCCCAGGAATTTGAGGTTGCTGTGAGTTATAATGACACCAACTGTACTCTTAAGATACCCAGGGTGACAGAGTGAGACGCTGCCTCAAAAAAAAAAAAAAAAAAAAAAAAAAAAGTAAAAAACAGAGAGAGAGAGAATAGTGTAATAATCCTCTAGACACTAACCATCCTAATTTAATAACTTTTTGCTACATTTGCTTCATCTAACATCTTCCTTTTTATCTTTGCTAAAGTATTTTACAGCAAATCTTAGAATTCCTATCACTTAATCTGTCCATTTTAGTATTCACCTATAAATATTATGAACCCAGTCACGATGTCATTGTTATACTAACAAAATTAACAGGAATTCCTTAGTAAAACCTAATGCCCAGTTTATAATAAAATTTCTTGGGTTCTCTCAAAAAATGTTTTTGTTTTCTTTTTGGAGACAGAGCCTCAAGCTGTTCCCCTGGGTAGAGTGCTGTGGCATCACAGCTCACAGCAACCTCCAACTCCTGGGCTCAAGCGAGTCTCCTGCCTCAGCCTCTCAAGTAGCTGGGACCACAGGCGCCCGCCACAATGCCTGGCTATTTTTGGTTGCAGCCATCATTGTTGTTTGGCGGGCCTGGGCTGGATTTGAACCCTCCACATTAGGTGTATGTGGCTGGCACCTTAGCCACTTGAGACACAGGCGCTGAGCCCAAAAAATGTTTTATAGTTGGTTTATTCAAATCAGGATTCTCAATTTTTGATTCAAAGAGACACAACATCTAACAAGGTTTAAAGATTAAAGTCCTTATCTAGTGTTTAAGCAACAGACCACACTGTGACTATTACTACTGAATCTTTCTTCATCCCAAATTCAATATAGAAACATTCGAATGCTGTAGAATATTCCCATTGATGTGAGAGTGGGCCTGTCAGTTATGAACTGAAAGTCAGCATTAGGTGGTATAAATTATGTCTATGCAGTGTACATCTACTGGTTAGCGTCAAAGCCTGAGAAGTAGAAATTATCACAACAGTGATGGTAACCAGCCAGGAAGCAACACAGATGGAGACAAAAGGTAAGATGCAATTGGACTTGCCATGCGTCTGAGGGGATGAGCAGAATGCCTGAACTGGAATGCCAATAAATGTAAAAGGAAGTGCTAAGTCCTGACACTTGTCCATCAAGGTGCACTGCTGATGAATCACTAAGGAAGATTGGAATATTGTCACTGTCTCTTTTTATCTATAGCTTGGCAGTGCAGTTAGGTGGATTTTTCCTTCCGCCTTCTGGTCTATAATCAACATATGTTTATTCTAGGAAGGAGTAAACAGTTAGTTCTGAAATTCAAGGCTTAGCATAAAAATGGAAATGGAAATTACGAAAAGAATTTTTTCATTGTTTTCTTAAAAAAATAGCAGTCAGGCAGTAAATGTTTCTTTATAGAAGCAAATGAGCACTATAATTTATAATTTAATATTTAAACTTCAGATTTTTTCAATCTAGCAGACAAGTTGTGAGGTGAACACCGTTATACTATTTCTTATCAATAGCTTACCTCTCCTCATTGTTTTCCATCTGATTAGGGAAAGCAGCAAAGTCTAGCAGTAATTTAATGGCATCAAGGTATCCATTGTTACAGGACCAGTGCAAAGCTGTTCTTCCCTGCAGGAATGAACAAAAATCAAGTACATCTGGAGTAAGTATTTTTGGACATACGTTTATTTGTGCTAACTCAAAAATATAGGCAATTCTCTCCTCAAATTAATTACAAAAAGGGGAAATATTAAGGCTACAGTAGAGAAAACGGGTGGCATCTTAATCAGTGATCATAGCTAATGCTGTTAAGTAGCATCATGTCTCCAGAGGTGACACCCAGAGAAGGATTCAGCATAACTTATGACCAAAAATATGAAACGTGAAGCTAATTATGATAAAACATAAGACAAACTCAAATTGAGTCAAATTCTATAAAATAAATGGCCTGATTCTTGAAAAATTTCACCGTCATGAAAGATAAAGGGATAAAGCATTACTAGAAATAAAGAGGGATATTCCATAGTGTTCAAGGAGTTAAAGAGGAAGATACCACAATCCTAAATCTGTACGCATATAGTAACAGCTTATAAATATATAGGACAAAAATTGACAAGAGGGAAGATAGTCAATCTATAATCATAGTTGGAGAGTTTAACCCATGTTTTATAACAGTTGACAGAACAAACAAAAAGAGCAGTACACTTATAGAAGACCTACACACACAGTTGAGAAACTGGCCCCAGAGGACAGACACAGAACACTGCAGCCAACAACTTGGGCAAAGCAGAATGGCAGCATTTGTCAAAATTGATCATAAAGAAAGTGTCAAAAAATGCACTCCCCTGTAAAAACCTCCACATCCTAATCCCTGGTGCCCATGAAGATGTTACATGGAAAAGGATAGTTAAGGTAGAGTTAAGGTTGCTAATCAGATGACCTTAAGATGGGAGCAATTATCCTGGATTATCCAGGTAGGCCTGATACATAGGATATCACAAAGGTTTTGATATGCACAAAAATCAAGAACCATAAAATCTTCCTGGACAGAAACAAATGAAGCCCTCTCAGCAATTCTGATAAACTGAGCAAGTTAAAACTCGTGCGGGTGAATCAGAAAGGATACTGTTGACTGTGTGTCTAGAAAGTGAAATAATCAACTATAACACAGTTTGTCTCAAAACTTTTGTAGTGACCCACATATGATCACACAGATCCTTATAAAGGAAAGAAGGAAGATTGAGTGTCAGAAGGACACAGCGAGGAGACTCAATCAACCATTGTGACTGGACCATGAGCTGAGGAACGTGAGCAGCCTCTGGGAGCTGGGAAAGTCAAGGAAATGAATTCTCCTTTGGGACTTCTGATACCCATTAGCAGTAAGATAACAAATTTGTGTTGCTCTCAGCCACTGCTTGTTATAGCAGCAAGAGGAAACTAATACAATTCTAAAAAATAATGAGAAAATGCTTAACAGCCTAGAAATTAAACAACATCCTTTTAAATAATCCATGCATAACAGAATGAACCAAAATAGAAATTCAAATTATTTGAACTGAATGAAAGTGAAGGCATAACTTAATTAAACTTGTAGCATACAGCTAAAGCAGTGCTTAAAATAAGCATACTTTAATACCTACATTAGGAAAGAATATTAAAATGAAATCAATGATTTAAACTTTTATCAAAAGAATGTCAGAAAAATTAGTAAATCAAACCTAAGGAAAGTAAATGCCAGGAAATAATAAAGATAAGAGCAAACCCCAAGACAACACACACCAAATGCCAAGACCATATTACTTCAGTAGGGAATTCTTCTAAACATTTGAAATAGAATTAACACCAATCTTATCTGAACTCTTCTGGAGAATGAGAAAAGAGGGACTACTTAACTCTTTTTATAAGATCAACATTACCTTGCTCCAAAACCTGACAGGTACAGTAGAAGAAAGAAAAATTATAGGATAATAGCTCTCATAAACATAGGTGTAAACATTTGAAAATATTAGGAAATAAAATCATCAACATATAAAAGTACGTAACACCAAGCAAGTGGGGCTTACTCCAGGAAAGCAAGTGTGGATTAACTGGAAAGAAATCAATGTAATATACCACAGTAATAAAAAAGGAGAAAAAAATAATTTGATCTTGTTGATAGAGACATAAACAGATTTTGACAAAAATCTAATTATGACGTAAAAAGCTCACAGCGATTGGGAATATAAAGAAAACTATAGCAAATATCATATTCAATGGCAGAACATTGAAAGCTTGCTCTCTTAGAAGCCAGAATTAAAGATGCCAATTATCACCAACTGTAGTCGCACTATATTAGAGGTCCCAGCTAGTTCAATGAAGGAAGACAAAAAAATGAAGAGCATTAGGACAAAAAAAATGTTTTTATTAAAAAAAAGTTATTATCCACAGACAGCCTGATTGTGTAGATAATCCAAAACAACACACATAAAAACAAACAGAACTAGAAAGCAGCCTTATATACACTACTTATGATTAATCTACATCAATGTTTTTCAACTGTTTTTATCTCACAGCACACTGAAATTATGTTGGTCAAACTTCTGTGGCACACTTAAATAATGTTGATCAAAAAAGAGTAAAAAAAGAATACACCTTTATTTGTTTATTAACACAAACAAAATGCACCATCAGGACCAAAAAATAAAACCATTTATTATAATTTGTAATAAACAGGTAACAATTAAAATTCTTTTTTTTTTTTTTTTTGAGACAGAGCTTCAAGCTGTCCCCCTGGGTAGAGCGCTGTGGCATTACAGCTCACAGCAACCTCCAACTCCTGGGCTCAAGTGAGTCACCTGCCTCCGCCTCCCAAGTAGCTGGGACCACAGGCGCCCGCCACAACACCCGGCTATTTTTTGGTTGCAGCCGTCATTGCTGTTTGGCGGGTCCGGGCTGGGGATTCAAACCCGCCACCTTAGGTGTACGTAGCTGGCGCCTTAGCCAGTTGAGCTATAGGTGCTGAGCCGACAATTAAAATTCTTAAAAACACTATTTTTATTTATAATTTCACAATTAATGAGATAACGGAGCTCAACCTTTTTTAGAACGGCAGTTCTCAATCTGTGGGTCATGACCCGCAGGAACTATATGAAAAGGCCGTGGCATTAGGAAGGTTGAGAATCACTGTTTTAGAATATCTTCTTTGCAAGGTTGAATTTTGGACAGGCATTCTCTTAAATCTTCTTCCAAGGATTCTGGCTGGGATCGATTTTTGTTTTTAATAGTCTTCATTGCAGAAAAGCTTCTTTCACATAAATAAGATGTTGAGAACAGAAGTATTTCTATTGCTTTTTTTGTAATATGTGGAAATTTACCTTTGAGAGATAACAAAAAGGTTGTAATATGTGTTGTTGAATATTTTAATTGCCATCCTCTGTTATTTCTTATTTCTGTTAACTCTTTCTCTTCTGTAATATTTAAATTTGCTGACATCTCTGCACTTAAAGGGATTTCTCACCAAATCCAGAGACAATATGTCAAGTGTAGGTATAGGAATATATTTTTCAAAACTTATGTACAATACATCTAAAGTTTCTAAAATTTGTTCAATAAGATTTTTATTAGTTTCATTAGTTCAAACATTTCTACTGCATGTTCTCTTTTAATCCTTTCCTTCTAGGTGGTAATTTTTCTCTGAAAGCAATACTTTTGTCTGTAGATGTGAGAATATTTTCATGATTTCCCTGAGTACTCTTTTTTATTTTTATTTTTATTTATTTATTTATTTTTTTTAGACAGAGTCTCAAGTTGTCCCCCTGGGTAGAGTGCCTTGGCATCACAGCTCACAGCAACCTCCAACTCCTGGGCTTAAGCGATTCTTCTGCCTCCGCCTCCCAAGTAGTTGGGACCACAGGTGCTGGCCACAACACCTGTCTATTTTTGTTTGCAGCCGTCATTGTTGTTTGGCGGGCCCAGGCTGGATTTGAACCTGCCAGCTCAGGTGTATGTGGCTGGTGCCTTAGCCGCTTGAGCCACAGGCGCCGAGCCTTCCCTGTGTACTCTTTTTTTTTTTTTTGAGACAGAGCCTCAAGCTGTCCCCCTGGGTAGAGTGCCGTGGCATTACAGCTCACAGCAACCTCCAACTCCTGGGCTCAAACGAGTCTCTTGCCTCTGCCTCCCAAGTAACTGGGACCACAGGCACCCGCCACAACGCCCGGCTATTTTTTGGTTGCAGCCGTCATTGTTGTTTGGCAGGTCCGGGCTGGGGATT